>CAIGRB010062401.1:8683-36351 GCA_903798255.1 Fraxinus quadrangulata
GGGGGGGGGGGGGGGGGGGTTGATTTCCATAATTAGACTGAATAAATTTAATGATTCATTAGTTTCCATTCACATGAGAAAATTATGAGCAAGAAACTAAAAGGGTGGAGATGATCAATGCATCTTGATCTCGAATGTAAAAAACTAAGCAGTAATTCTTATGAGATAGCCAGAAATACACTGCAACGACCACATCCTAACAAAGTTGAAAAGAACAATAACATTGCAACTTCAAATGCCTTCAGAAGTTACAAGTTTCATGACAAATTACCAACAACGTAGATAACCAACTTCAAGAATTTAGGAAAATCCTCTCCCACTTTCAAGTACTTGTGCAACTGTAATGCAGTGTGGTTGCATACCTTTGAACTTGTGAACAAGATCAACACCATCCACAACTCGAATTCGTGAATCTGCAGAGGTAATGAGCACTTCTGATGAACTTCCTGGTGCAAACTGTTCCAAGAGAAATATCAGTAATCGCTAGACTAGATTTGCGTGCACTTTATTTCTCAAAAATAAGAAAAGGCCATGTGTGAATTAATTACCTGGAACCCAGTAATTTTCTTGTGATGAGATTTCTTCTTCTTATTCTCCAGATTGATCTGATCTTTTTGCTGTAATTTATTTTCTGGAAACATGAAAGCACATAAATAAAAGGTGCACACTTGAACAGAACGTTTCTCTCTTTCAGGATAATTAACACAAAATTATAATCTCAAACCTGTTGTGTTGTATAAGTGGCAACTCCCCTTGTATGAACCAACTAGTGCACCCTTCAAAATCAACAACAATATCTTTAACAACTGCAGCGTGTGCATAAGGAAAACATTTGTGCTCTAACCTGCTGAGACAGCATAAATCAAGTAGTAATTACAATTATTACAGATGTCAAACCTGGCCATCCGGTGTATAGCAAGCTGCAGTGACCATTTCATGCAGATCATTCCAATCAACAACCTGGCGATCAGGAATGCTCCATATACGCACCTTGCCATCCAGAGATCCACTGATGAAGTATCTATCATCAACAGGATTAAACTGGATGCAGGTTACTGTGTCAACGGAAATCCAAAACACATTGTAATCAGTCAATTGATGAATAAGATTTAACTACATTCATTCAACTAGTAGTAATGTGCCAAAAGTAACATAACTATGTAGAATTCAGGTATACAGGGAATAAAGAGAACCAATATTGGGAAGGAATAGCACCCATTAGCATAATTTTACACAAGAAATACAGATACTGTGATATAATGCAAACCATCATGAACAATTCATAAGCATGAAAATCACAATACTAATCCTATCATTAAAGAACCATTTCAATCCTGAAGTGAGCAACTAAGACCATCTCAAGAAAACAGAATCTGAGCGTCTAAGACAACCGTGTAAACCAACTTCTCAAATTTAAGCTTGTCCCCAGCTTGCTTTTCTTTGTTTAACCACATTCCTGTAGATATATCAAGATCTTATATCCCTTAAATACAGTTGTGAACCCTCCCCAAAACAATCATTTTATAGGATCCCATTGGCAAAACAGCACCTCTTGTTATCTTCTCCAGTCTCCATCCGTCAACGCTTCTCAATGCCTCCAAAACCACTTTCCCTTGTCCCTTACAGTCACCAAAAGAAACCCTATAGCCAGCAAGAATAGTAGCTAAAAAGTCCCAACTGCCCTTTGCTTCCAACAGGTACCATACTTCTCATGCAGCTTCACAAGAATTGGCATATCATTGGTACATTTGCAGCTACTTATACACATCGCATAAAAGGATATTTCCAAGAAGAGGAGATTCCATTCCTCCCCCCCCCCAATCTTTGCTTTTCAATAGATTAAAGTTTGAACTGTAAACATTATAGCATAAGAACTAATAAGATTAAAAAAACTTGTCCAGTTAGGTAATGATCTATATACGATAATTACCATAGTCACTGTGTGAAAAAATCTTTAAACAGGACTTGCTTGACATGTCCCACAGCCGCACCGTTTTGTCCATTGAAGAAGAGAGCAGTTGCTGGAGAGAAAAGAAAGGTGTAAGTCATATATCTTGACAAGCAATCGTGGACGTCAACTAGTGGCTTCTAGTTATTGTGAACGAGGAACGACGAGCCAAATTATTTGTTTTCTTGAGAATGAGAAGACAAAAAAATTGTATGTTATTTAGCCAAGTTTTCTTCTTTTTTACCTATAGATGCACATATCACATCCTCAGCATTCAATAAGACAGAGAAACTAGGGAACAAAAAAACTTGAGAACATTCAGAAATGGAAATAACCTGCCTGATTAGAGGACAGGCTAAGATCAAAAAGCCTACTTATAAGTAAATAGGTAAGTTTTAATAAAAATAATTTTTATTGATCAAAGTTAGAAAAAATTTAGTTATTCTGACAATAATGTAATAGATGCTTCCAAAAAAAGTTAATTTTTTACTTAAAAAATAAAAAGAGAGTAAGTTATCTAGACCTGCTCCGTTGTTTTACTTTCCCTTGCTATGGATTTCCAGGAGGCTTAGAAATTTATTTAGCTTCTCCAATATGATTCATCTATGTATTAAACCTTGGAAATCTATATTTCAATGGACTAAAATCTCAACTTAAGTCCAAACCATTACATTTCTACTCAAAATCATTTGACTTCATCTAAGTACAAACAAACTAATATGAGGAACAGTCAGTACCTAAATCAAGATACAAAACACTAAGCCCTGTTTGACATCCATTAAAATGAGTTTTTTTTTTTTGGGAAAATGAGCTTTGAAATAGTGATTTATTGGAGAATTTGTGGTTAAAAAGTAGGAAAAAGTTTTGGATTTATGTGCAAAATATTTTATTGTGTGGATGTGTGTAAGAAAAAAAAAATTTAATTTAATGGATGTCAAACAGGGGCTAAACAAGAAGCTATGTCTATCATACTTTGCCCATGGCGTCCTGCATAGTATTCACAGGTCATTTGGTATCTCTGCATCGGCCTGTTAAACTCAACAAAATGTATATTTCTGGGCAAGTTCTTTTTTCGGTTTTTTCTTTGAGTGGGGGCAGGAGGTTGAAGAAGAGACAGGGCTCCCACAAGTGTACCTCACATAATTTACAAATTTCACTTTCATCACATACAATCTATATTCACTTGAATACCAAAAATAAACGGTACTCCTGGGTACGACTACTTGTTCAGTTAAACTAGTGTTGTGGATAACGAAAGATTAATAAGCTCGACTACATTTCGCCCCTTCTTATACAGATAGTAAGACATGGCTACATGGTCTACATTGCATAAACAGATTATTTAAGAGTCTAATAATCCTTAATTAATTCATCATTTGAATGATACAAGTAATTTCAATTTCCAACTATAAATCGGAAATAAGGAAAACCCCAACTTGTTCCTCGAATTGATGGAAGGGCAGAATAAAAGATCTCGAGGAATTCGCAAACTAACCTGAGACTTGGACCAAGAAAGGTTCAATATATCATCCAGATGCCCCAGAAATGAACAGATGGGTTTCTCCAAAAGGGCGAACATCGTCTCTGGCACCAAAATCTGTTCAAAGCTAACTGATTTTCTGCTTATTGACGATCTCCCTCTTCTCCTCTTCTCTGAATGGCTGTCTAATTTTGGTGACATTGAAGAAGGGTCTGGCGATCCATTAGCCAGAAACAGAAGATTAAAATTCCCATCTTCCAGTTTATCCAACAACAAATCACCCTTCCTCTCTGTTTCCGAAACCTGCCACACGTGAATCACGCAGTCCTCACCAGCACTTGCAAGATACTTGCCGTCCAAACTAAACTTTATAGTCCAAATTGACCCATTGTGTGCCTGTATCTCCTGGCTCTTGTATACTGCCGTAAGCTCTTTGACAGACTTCCCATATTGTCGGACCCGAATTCTTTCGGGCCCGTGAAAAGAAATATCCTGGCTATCATCTGTAGCAGAGCTCGATCTCCTCCCACCCTTCTCAGATGATGTATCCTTCTCATCACTACTACGTCTCTCCTTATGCCCTGTTAAAGAACTCGCCACATTTTTTATGCTCTTCAACCAGCTCCCTCTCTTCTTCAACTTAGATCCGGCCCCAAAGCCCCCATTCGCATTTGCAGACAGAGCATCCTTGTTCCCATCCTCCACGTTCTGCCTCCTCATTAACTCTTGCACGATGGGAGAAGTCCCGACACACATCTCAGAGAACTCTTCCATGGTCAACTGCCGCCCTGTATCCAGTTCCTTAATCTTTTTCCACATCCCATCCTCCCTCACCTCATTCACCACAAACTCCTTCCCATTATCCAGATTCTTTATCATACACACCGCATTAACATCATCTGCCCCAGTACTCTCCACCACCTTGTCCAGCTCCTCATTCCCCAAAATAGGCAATGATTCACTAAAGCTCCCATTACGCATGGAATCTGTTCTAATCTTCCCTTTCGGAGGCTTATTTGGGGAAACCACACTGGTCATCGGTAAACTATTGTCGTTTCTTGATTTCTTGACATTGTCATGACAGCTTTGTATATGGCTCTTATGATCATTGCTTACGGATATACCAATCCCACCAGTACCCTCGTTGACTGGTGAGGCAGTAGAAGTTGAACTAGTCAAAACAATTTCAGAACTCGAGTTACATTCCCCCTCCGATTTTGATCGAACAATTCCAGATACTTTACTAGTATCATTATTGCAATCACTATTATCAAAGATATCACTATCACTAGGAGTCTTGGAATTCTTTTTATTATTATCAACGTAAGAAAAGATCTCACCGGGGTTTATCGAGTGATCCGAAGAGATGGAACGATTAAAGAATTTCGGTGGAGAGGAGGGCGAAAGGGAAGGGCGGTGGCGGAGAAGGGAAGGGTCACTGGTGAGGCCCATCTGGTGCAGGAGGCGGAGTCGACGTTCCTCGATGGATGAGGGTTGGGAGATCCAAACGTCGTAGTTGCGGAACATCCCCGCGGGGAACCTGGGAACCGGGTCGGGTGTGACGGCATTGCTTTCTGGTGATGCACCGGAGCTGAAATTCGGGTTAGGATCCTCTTCAGAATCCGAATTGGAGGGGGAACAGGAGCAAGAGGTGTTAGATGAAGAAAGCAGGCGGTCAAGGGAATCGTGAAAACACTCTTCGTCTTCTTCTCGTTCTCCAGCTTTGCTCATCGTTCTTTTCCCATCGATAATAGCCCCCGTCACAATGCCCGATCCAACTACCACTCGGGCGGGCCGGGCCAGCGCTGGGCCGATCCTGATTCTCGAACCTTAGGATTTTTCTACAAAATTTCAATGGCGGATTGTAGAGCGAGGAAGTGTAGAGTTTTAGAGAGAGAATGTGTGTGGACAGTGTTGAAATGGAGGTTTTAACTTTGGGACTCAGATCCGACAGTAGAAAAAGACGCTGTAGAGAGAGAAGGAAGGAGGGGAACGAAGACGATGTCGTGTAGTGCGATGATGGGATGCTTTTTGTATTATTGTGTGCGTGTGAGTGAGGGGTTAAAAATGAAATTTTTGTGGTTGGGGATGGAATTCTGTTCTTTTTGAATTGAATGTGTGGATCAATTCATAAATTCCAAGTTTGTTGTGTAGTGTTCAATGAATTAGGGTTCAAAATATATATAATTTCTTCCATCATTCGCGACTCTATAATTTTATTGCTACAAAAATGTTTATAATATCTTCATCAAAGCATGAACTTTTTCGTACTTCAGCAATCTTAATTGACAGTGTTCGTCTCAAACTAGACGCACCGATGCATTGGGCTACAAATATTAGCAACATCACATTAGAATATTTTTGTATACACGAGAAAATAGTATTGTGCATAAAGTACATTTGACAAAATTTCTGCATTTTTCTTGCTCTAGGAGATCTTGTAATAAGACAAAACACTTTCTATTATTTAAAAAAGTTAAAAATTAATTTTTCAAAACCAAACCAATCCATAATCTATCTTACCAAACGTAGATGGGCTGCGAGACTAAGGGCACAAGTCATACGGGCCTTAAATGTAGAGAAAGAGTTGCTATTTTACTGAAAACACATTCCCACATGCAATTCCAGCCCATAACTATTAATTGAAAATGACATACCAAAGTTTAGTCTCAAATCTCTAACTACCTCTGGGACCCACCTATAAATGTCTACTCTTTATAGGTTGGTGACTCTTCGCTATGTATTACCCCCTTTGACTTTTGCCACACACAAGAAAAAAGTTTATAAAATTGCACACACCGTCTCAACCTTTACGATCTTTTATCTTCCAGGTATATTCTTAATATATCGTTTATTGGTAGTCGTCGACTTGGTACGTGCCTCGCACGTGATCCACATTTTTGGATGCCAATAAACAAAATGTTAGGAAGATGGGTGCAGTTTTAAAAAAAAATAAAATAGGAAAATTGTGCAATTAAGTACAATACTTTAAAGTGGTGGAATGGTAATTATTTATTGGAAATTTTGACTTGCAAAATTAAGGTCCCAAAAGTGAGAAGCTATGTAGACTCCAGAACTAGCATTCTTCTTTGGATTTATTAGGGATTTAAAGAGACTCTGCAGGGCAGGGGTGAAAAAATGTGGAACAACGTGAGAAAGAGTTTCATTATAGACTGTTTATAAATATACTTCAATAAATTTTTGAATTTTCTTTAAAATAATATTTTGAAAGCCTCCTACTCTTTTAGTTCTGGATAATTGTGTATTTTTGATAATTCAATTCGTAATTTTTTCTGAATCGACTCTATTGAGTCTTGAGTTTCACCTTGAGATATTGATCTTATTGTAGTGATATAAATTCTTATACGTTAGTAATTGTTTCCATATTAATTGATACGAGATTTTGCTCTTATTGATTATTTGAAATTTAAAATAGACGTGATAATTGTAGATCCAACTTAATGAGATTTAGTAGAATGATTGTTGGAATAATGTAAAGAAGAGAGAAATTTTCATTAAGAAGTATTTTGATAGTGTATTATAGAGGAATGCTTAGCTAGGGGACCATTGCCCCTTTATGTAGATCTTTTTACGTGAGTTCTGTCTTGTCAAGTTACAATTTGTTGACCTCGATTAGAATGCTACCATCCTATTTTGAAGAGATTTGTTTGGTTGGGGAGTTCGTTCAAGTCTAATCATCATGACATTTAGATCATAACTCGTGGTTTAGGTCATCATTACTTGTGGCCTAAACAATCGTTGATTTTTTATTATTAGTAAACATGACAATGTTGACGATAGAGATGATACGGGTCTGATATTCATTAGTGGTTATGGAAGTGTTGAGTCAATGAGCCCCTTTTGGCCACCATTAAATTTACGTGTCCTTAACTGAGATTTACATGTGTATTTACTCAGTTGATTATGATGATATTTTCAGTTAATGATGCCCCGTGACTGTTTCGTTGGATGGGTCCCATGGTTCAACCTAACGATGCGATTTGAAGATTTCACAGTTAAGCTAAGCTCAGGGTTTGCAGTAACCTTTGAGATTGTACACCAACAACTCTTAATATGGTACCATATTATGTAGAATTTTTGTGTTCTAGTCTCTCACCATATGTTTTATGAAATTATGTACATGTTATGCTTTGATGGAAAAATATGAACTTCATTTACATGCAACGGGGCAAAAGACGAAGGTTGTGATTTCAAATCTAACTAATCGCTACTCATTTATTAAAAGTATATGCATGCATAAAGTTACAATGAGACAAAATGAACCCATAGTATGAATTATCGATTATTTCATATTTTATAAATATTGAAATTGAGCAAGTTCTTAATCGTTTAATTAGAATTTTTGTATGAGCATCACAATAAATTACTAATATCTTTAGCAATTATAAAACAAATCTATATTCGATGAATGTATCTAAGACATTCATCTATGCAACGGGAAGCCTCCTGCCATTACCATATAAGCATTGCCATTTTTTCTGGTTTGTAAATTATTAATTAATTAATTAATCATTAATTAATTATTTAGTGACAGACAGACCACGTGGCATGATCCCACAACAGCCTGTTTATGCATATTTAGATGCCTTCGTTATCGAAACAAAACAGCAAATTATAATTAGTTGGGTTTTAATTATTAATTGTACTTTTCATATGATACATCCACTAAAATTTCACACAATCTAATTGTCAAGATATTTGTCCAATTGGCACCATCTTTTAATATGACAACTTACCTATAGTAGTTAATTATGCAATGTCTAGGGACTATATTTGGACACTATTGATTCTATTGGATTAATGATATTCTTTATAATTGTAGTTTAATATGTGCGATTTATAATGTGGTGAAATTTTATATTTAAATGATAAGCACTTTATTAAAATTTCTAGTATGTTTTACATTACTGTCGATCGTGACTACGTTGGGAGATCACATCACTCGCAGTGCCACATATATCATGTTCAGTTGAATTGATGGTAACCAATTGATAGATTATAACTAGCGACAATTGTTATTTACGATTTTTAGCAATTGCCATAAATATTTTGTAATTAAAAATCTCCAATAATCGATCCAAAGAACACAAAATTATTTAGAACGTGTTATTGAGGTAATGAACTTCGACCTCACAGAGTACGACGATTAGCTCTCATCAAGATTGTCTTATTTCGGAGGGTACCACTTCTATTATTTGAGTATAATCTTCACAAGCAAATATTTGACGGTCGTGAAATTCCAATGTATTATCATATATTTCCATATGAATACACTATTCCTTTTAACATATTGTTAATAGGTTCCGACTTTAGATATAGTAACAAATATACTATATAAATTTTCGAACCGAACAACATTTTGTGTCAAAATCACATAGTTGGATATCTTAATACATCAGAATAAACACAGGTAACATATTTAAATAAAAAAGAGAAAAATATCGACCATTCATAGAAGGATGGTGGCCTTTTTGTACAATGAATTGACAATTAACAAAGCATAGGTTGTGGAAAGTACAATTAATGGAAGCAGCATTTTGTATTAGGTTGATTAAAGCATGTAGCAGGCATGTGCTTTGTACTATTTCATAATAAATTAAAGAAATGACAACAAATTAAACAATAATAATTGTACACAACATGTCGCTGGGAGAAACAGTATAGCCTTTTCTGTCTCTGAACCCATTTTTATTTTTATTTTCTTTGATGAAAATTTTAGTTACTAAATAGATTAACCCTATGTTTGGCCCTAATTTTTTCAAAATTATTTTCCCGAAACTCATTTTCAACTACGCATTTTATGAAATTGACAAATTTTATCAATCTTTCAATTACATATTTTATTACTTTTTTAATCAAAATTTACTAAAAAGTTTTGATTTTTAACCAAACCAGATAGGGGCTATAAAGATATTCTAATTTTTCAATTATTGCAAAGTTTTGGTATTATTTTTCTCGACTTAAAATTGTCTTTACGAAATGGAAAACTGGGCTTCACAATATTTCCATATGAGTCCACAACTGAAACTTCTAAGGGAAGATTTCATATTGGATCCGGGATGATTTTGGGCCCAATAAAAGAAATTGGAAAGTACTGATAATCATTCTAACAGAAAATTTGCTATCTACCACTAATTAGCGACCCTTCAAAGAAGGATCTTGCTATTTCGCTAGAAGAAATTTAACAGATGTAATGATATAATCCGAAATAATAGTAGATGATTTGATGGAAAAGTTGTTTGTATTTAAAATAATCAAATGACATTATGTCAAGACATGTAGCAGTATAGCACGATTCTTCGAAAAATATCAAAGTATATAAATAGATTTCATTTCCGAAGTAAATACCACATTTCTCTAAAAGATTGGGCACGCCATTAGTGTAAACAAACTCTATCTACGTATTCAAATGGTCAAGAGAATTTCCATACCACGTGGAGGAGAAGAAGAAATCAAATAAAAGATATTCGTTATTCTAGATTTCACATAATTTTATATATATTATTCTGGAATTCTCTTCACTTGCAAAGAATAACAAGAATGAATCAAAAAGTTTGTCCGTATAACCTTAAATCGACCTATATATCACCAATAACAGACCAAGCAAGAAAAAAGATAAACCCTAAAACAATGCAGCGATCATTAGCCATGAACTTATTGCAACGTCAAATTATTTGTAACCCTAATAGTCGAAAACATAGAATCATTCGGACACCATTTGATGTGTTCTTTAACTACAGAGCTAAAGACACCAAGAGAACAGTAGCTTCGTTGCTGTTTGATCATCTTTACAGGCTGAACTTTCGCTCGTTTTTGGACTACAAGAACATGAAACCTGATGACAAATTGTTTGATAAGATTGATAATGCAATAAAGGGGTGCAAGATTGGCATCGGCATCGCCATCTTTTCTCCGCGTTATTGTGAATCGTATTTCTGTCTTCATGAATTGGCCCTCATATTGGAGTCGAAGAAGAAAATGATCCCAATTTACTGGGCAGATGTCGTGCAAATGCTGCAAACATTGTGATGGAGGTTGAGGACGAGGAAGAGCAAATGCTGCATCATAATCCTCAGATTATTTGAGGCTGAAAACCAACATAATGTTCCACTTTGATTCTCTCTCTCTCTCTCTATCACTAGGAGAAATAATAGGCCATGGATCTCTCTCTCTCTCTCTCTCTCTCTCTCTCTCTCTCTCTCTCTCAATATATATATATATATAATTTTTTTTTTCTTCGTTTGACAATGTTGACTCCAAGATGTAACCGTATGTCAAGAGAGGCGGAGTTAACTGATAAGTGTATTTTATACATTTATTCGGGCTCTAAAATATTAACATTTCGTAATTCTTTTAATGAATGAAAGTGAAATTGAAAGAAAATAGTGAAAATTGGCACAAAAAAAAAAGAAGCAAGATCCAATGTTTAGGGACTAAAGTGCTATTATTCAAAAGTTGTGTTGAAACTCACGATGAAAATTTGAGAATGCTAAAGGTCAAATGGATACAACTAAAGGTCAAAATGAGTGAAAATATAGCTAAAATATTTTCACAAATCAATTTTCAACCACACAAGGATGTCCAAATTTTTAGTTGGAGATTTAGACTCGTTTTTGGCCTAGTAAACGTTCGAATTGAAAAAGAGCTATTTCTAACAAAGTTGTAACATTTTGAGTTATCTTTTCAATGCACTTTGAATCGCCTTAATCAGATATCGGAAGAAAACGTTATTACAACAATACTGAAGGAGACGCAGAGTTTAGAACAACGACTCAGCGCCCAGGCCCTGCACTCATAGCGCCTAGGCGATACACAGGAAGGGAACAATAAGCCTAGGCGCTGCCTCCTAGCGCTTAGGTGTTGCATCGCCTGTTTTAGGGTTATAATGTTTAGGCCTGCGAAAAGTCCAGAATAACTCCAATTTTTGGAAAACCGTGTCGGAAAGTATAAATAGAATAAAGGAGGAAACTTTTGCGGGTTCCACACATTGAGAAAACAAAGATATAACTAGAAATTAAGAGCACAATTCAAATGAGGAAAACATCAAGGAATTCAAGTTTTGAAACATTGATTGGAAGAAGAAGAAGATCTTGGTGCAAGCTTTATTTCTTAATCTACATCTATATTTAAAATTCGGTGATGTACTCAATATCAACTCTTTGTTTTTCTTCTTTATTTATTATAAATAACTAAACTTTAAATTTGGGCGAACGATGTAATCTACTTGAAAACCTTTATGTCTTTTATTCAAAAAATTTGGTATTTTCTCATTCATGTGTTGATTTTACTATGAATTTAATATATAAAATTATTTGATCACTAATTTGATGACTTTGTGGATCTTTTACGAACCGAGAGGTGAGTTTGAAATTTAGACTATATAGAAAAATTTGATAATTTAGTATAACGTGTAGAGATATCTATACTAAATATTGCGATCATACATGAATTCTTAGAACCAATATTCTGTTTAACTAAGATAGATTCGCATAGAGATATGCGATTAAAATAGTTAAATAGGCTCAATGAGAACTCGAGAGGGGTAAATTGAATGTTATAGAAAAATTCAATCGAACACTACATTAGACTCTTGAATTTTGAATTAGGATTTAAATGTGATCAATATATGTAATTGTTCGCCCCTAATTTCCATCCATTATTTGAAATCCCAACCAATCTTTTTGTGCAATTTAATTAAGTTAAACTGTTTAAATAAAACAATCACATTAACGCAAAAATCTTTGTTTACTTCCATCAAATAGGAGTTAGAAAATTTTAATTAAGGTCTAAAGTATAATCTTTGTGGGAACAATAATTCAGACTCAAATGTCCACTATATTATTTGTTACGATATCGTACACTTGCGATATAAAAAATGCAACAATCACCAGTATTATAACAGAAAAAAGGAAGAAAACTTGAGGATCAAATGAGAGTCACCCCAACAATGTTTTTAATCCAAAATTAAATAGTTTTTGATTGGTTAATTTGTTGAACTCTTGTGAGAAAAGTGGAGTCAATGGTGCATGTAAAGGTAAACTGGGTAGCTTTGTTCAAGCCAGTCCGTTCTTTAGATAAGTAACACAAGCACTATATATTTCAATCTAGAAAATTCCAACCCTGCTCCCGTTACTCGACACTTCTTGCAAAATAATTTCTCTGACATGAGTGAGTGACGATAACTCTTGAGTGAAATTTAGGATCAACCTTGGACCAATACCTCAACGAATTGGGACTTCATGCACATTGAGCATACTGATTACTGTCAGCTACTTTTCATCGAAAAATCAATCTATTTCCAAATGACCCCAATTCTAATATGGGCAAGATAAGCAATGAGCATGTATACCATACTCTTTATATAAGGAAAGAGTTATGCTACACTTATAAAGGGGGGTGACACTTGGATTGTACTGTGATCCCAACAAAAGATTGTAAATATCCTGACTAATAGAAGTTTCCAGACGCGGGTTTTAAGACTGCCATCCAACAGGTTATGGAGAAAAATGTGTTGGGAAGGATTGGCTCCATTGGTAGATCACCTAAAGACGTTCTTGCCATGCAGTATGATCATGAGAATCTGCACATGCCTGAAAATCTTTCTTTCTAGAGCATCATATGTTCTTGGGGAAAGTGAAAATGGCTTCAAAGAAAGGAAAGTAGCTCCAGCATCCGAGTATAAGTAGAGCAGCCCTGCCTGCATTTGTGTTTTTAAACAGAATCATTAACACTACTGAAAACACTGATCTTGCAAGTGACTGATATGAGATTGCCCGAGAAATAATCCATAGCCTTCGAGGCCTTCCTGTAGCACAAAGGATTGCTGACACCACCATTCCCAAATCATCCTAGTGGGCCTGAAACACGACATTCGCAGATGATGAATGCCAGTTCAAGACTCACTTGGAATTTCCTTGGACCAAAAGACTTGTTCTTGACTAATAAAAATTTATAAATTTTTTGACAAAGATGATCATGTAATTTGGACTTAACCAACTTGTAAATCAATCAAATCTCTTGATCATGTACATATGATATAAATTGGGAACCACCTCTCCCTCCAAGCCAGACCAAAGAGTAATATAGCTTCAACGGGATAATACCATCTCCTTTACAACAAGAGACCTAAATGCATATTAATTTACAATGTTTCATTCATCCTTTTTGTTTGTCTAAATGCATGTGACATGAAACATAAACTCTGTTCTGATATTTGGACCAGAACAGAGGAGAAGGAAAGGCCTTTTGAATGTCTACATTTTGGACGATTTTTCTATATCATTTCCTTCATTATATCTTCATACAACATGGCTCTATAAATAGCCAACTTGATAGACACTACAAGACATCCTACCAACTATTCTATCAACTTCTTACACAACCCATACTAGACAATACTTAACTTGTAAAATACACAAACTATGTCTAACTTTACATCACTCATAGTTAGACTTTCAACTAAACTATTGTAACTAGATATTCAACCAAAAATACAATTAAAAACGTGACAACCAAAAAGTCACAATTCCAACATTTATATATATAGGAAGTTGGGGTGTTTGACGGTGGAAGAGGAGGGGAAGACATGGAAGAGGTGACGGTGGAAGTGGAAAAGCAGAATCAGCAGCCACCGGGTAATGGAAGTCCGATCATCTTCAAGAAGGCTATTTGTCCTGTTACTCTCCAGGTATGAATTTTATCCAGTCATTTATTCGTGCATGCAATCTCAAAGGATAACATGTAATTACTTAATAACTACAATCCTACTTGTGGTTTGGGTTTTCTCTAATTTGAGTTATAGTGAGAGAGAGAGGTTTATTATGTTGAGACTTCGGGTTTTCTTTAATCTTGTTTAGTATAAATATTTTATTTGATGAATGTGTGGTTGAAATGAAGAGAGAAAAAATTAATGTAATGTAATGGGAAAAAATGGGGGCCAAACGGTGGCTAAATGGCTTGGAATTTTGTGATGATCACTTTGAGGATTCCTATATTTAATGAAGGTATAGTGAGGCTCGATACAGAAAGAATTTCTCGACATCAGAATGGGATTGCAGAAAATATTAATATAACGTACTTGTACTAAACAGACACAAGTTTAATAGAAGATATTAGTGCTAGTTAATAGATTACTAGCAGCTAGAATTGAGTCGAAGAATCCAAATGAGATATGGTTTGGTAATTTGAATTTAAAGATTGGAAATTGATCTACTTATGCTCGTGTTAAGAATTGAAATGGTTTAGTAAAAAGTGTTGTATTTGGTGCAAATTATTTAGTAGAAAAATTATTACATCATTAAAATAAGAGTTCCATTACAAATTATCCATTGTCCTTCAGTTAGCTTCAGTATTCTAATGTACAACCAATATGCAGTTTGAGGATGTTGATTACAAGATCAAAAGCAAAACTAGAGGATTTCTGAAGAAATCAAAATCTGAAGAGAAAACAATCTTAAAAGGAGTTACAGGAACGGTGTTGCCTGGTGAAATTCTAGCAATGCTAGGTCCATAAACCACTCTATTAACAGAACTCGGTGGTTGGCTTGCTGGACTTCTCGAGGGTAATATAACTTCCAACGGCAAGCCCTTCTCGAGTACTATGAAAGGTAACATAGGATTTGTCACACAAGATGATGTTATGTACCCTCACCTGACTGTGACAGAAACATTAGTATATACTGCTCTTCTGAGGTTGCCTAATAATAGTCTCTGTAAAAAGGAAAAGGTGATAATTACAGAAGCTGTGATAACTCAACTTGGATTGTCACCCTGCAAGGACAGCAATGTAGGATATCCCTTTATGAGAGGCGTTTCTTGGGGTGAAAGGAAAAGGGTTAGCATTGGACAAGAAGTGATCATAAATCCTAGAATATTGCTTCTAGATGAGCCCACGTCTGACCTCGATTCTACAACTGTTCAAAAGATTTTATCCACATTATGGGAATTAGCTAATGGAGGCAGAACTGTGATGACAATTCACCAGCCATCCGGTAGGCTGTTTTATATGTTCCACAAGGTGCTATTATTGTCCGAAGGCAATCTTTTATACCGCGGGAAGGGTTCGAACGCTATGGATTACTTCTTGGGCGTTCAGTTTACTCCAACAGTTGCCATGAATCCTTCAGATTTCCTGTGAGATCTTGCAACTGTTATGTAAAGTTCTTAAAAAAAATTTTAGTCCAAACAATAAATTTCAGAATGAAATGTCGGTTTTTGCAGGAGTTTCTACAGATGATTCACAGGAAGATCAAACTTCAATTAAGCAGCTTTTGGTGTCTGGTTATAAGGCTAAACTTGCTCAAAGAGTAAAGGCAGAATTAGAATGTGATGGTCATTTTCATGAAGGAACAGAAGACAAGAATGTTAAGCAATGGCCATCAAGTTGGTGGGAACAATTTTCAGTCTTGTTTAGAAGAGGATTGAAAGAAAGAAAGCACAAATCTTTATCTGGCCTCAAGATTGTAGAGATACTAGCTGTAATTGTCTTTACTGGCCTATTATGGTGGCAATCTGATATCAGTCACTTGCAAGATCAGGTAACACTATTTTCCCTATTCCCACAAAATCTGTGCTAATTCTAGTTCTAGATCACTATCAGCTCATTTTTCAGTAGATTTAATGATTCTGTTTAAAAACACAAATGTAGGTAGGGCTGCTCTTCTTCTACTCGGAATTCTGGGGCTATGTTCCTCTCTTTGACGCCATTTTCACTCCCCCCCAAGAAGGTATGATGCTCGAGAAAGAAAGATCTTCAGGCATGTACAGACTCTTATCGTACTTCATGGCAAGAACTTTAGGTGATCCACCAATGGAGCTAATCTTTCCCAAAACATTTTTCTCCATAACCTACTGGATGGCAGGCTTAAAACCCGCGCCTGGAAACTTCTTTTCGGGCTAAATTATTAACCTATTCGATGTCTTAGTTTCTCAAGGCCCAGGACTTGCTCCTGGTTCTGCGATCATGGATCAAGAATCTGCAATTACACTTGGAACAGTGATCGTGATGTTTTTCCTTCTATCCAGTGGAAATTTTGTTCAACGTGTTCCTAAATCATATCGTGGATTATCTATCTATTACTCAGTATGGTTATTACTCAGTATGCTTACAAGCTTTTTGTTGGGATCAGGACCAATCCTTGTGGTACTAATGGAAAGTGTTTGGTTGAGGATTTCCCTTTAATAAAGACACTGGGGCTTAATGGACCTTGGCTATAATGCTTGTGGTATACAGGAAAATTGCTTATCTTTCCCTTATGAGAATTGGGTCACCATGAAATAGATTGATATTTAGATCATAAGTAGTTGATAGTAGTCTATATGCTCAATGTTGTGGATATATTTAACAGGCCCGAAGAAGTATGTACTGTGGATGCCTAATTCTTTGAGGGTCAAGGTCCAAGGTTCGTCACTGACTTAGACATAGGAGAGATTATTTTGCAAGAAGTATCGAGGACAAGAGGAGCAGTTGCCTGTCTTGGAATTTGTAGTGTGAAATTGTGAGGAAGCCAATTTGGTAACCTTTTTGAACTGTAAAAAGTTAGGAGTCTGTATCACTTTGTGGTTTCATGTTTGTTTGCCAAATGATTATAAAGTTGATTTATTTTCTAGCCATATTTGCACAATCTAGCATCTTATTTGGCAAATGTCTATCCATGTCAACAATTTTAGGGGTGTTTAATTTCATTATATTCTTCCAAATAAAAAATCATCACATGATCACACAACACATCATAAAAAAAGAAAAAAAAAAAAATGTGCCGGTTACAAATAGATTCTCGGGGCCTTCTTTTGAGCTTTCGCACTTTGTACCGAGTGTGTGTGTTTGAAAATTGTTTGTCTAATTAGAAGAGCTTTTAGAGAAAATTGATTTCGGGTAGTGATCGTTTGATTTCCCACGAGTGAACGAGATCATAAACAAGTAATAAAGTAGTGAATAGAGTGTCAAACTCATGAGAACTACGTATTCAATTGAGTTCAAATTAATAATAACCTTAACCGAATAACAAATAAATTTTGAGTTTTCTATATTAATATCTAAATTATCAACTAAATTAATGAAAGTAAGTAAATGTATTTTTTCATATATGTGAGATGCATTGCTAAGATGTCGAATCCCCCTTATTATTCCATTTTTAGTGTAACAATTAAAGTGACAATTTGAAATCATTCATGTTGGTCAATGTTCCTATTTAATTTAAAGTCCCTCTCGATAGCTATCAAATTTATTCCCCTCATGTGACTCTTCTATCTCTCGATAAAATATGCAAACATGATAAATGCATTAACAAGTACTAGAACACCTATTGAAACCATATAAAGCATAGATGTATATCTCTATCATATATCGAACCTTATTATGTTTATTATATTGTGCTTAAATCCTATTGTCTCTCTCGATAACAATAAAATCTACTAACAATTCAATTGGTGATCAAACAATTGAAAAGAACGATAAAAACAATAATCATCAACAAATCAAATCAAAGTCAAAATAATTAATTAAAAACTAAAAATATCATAATAAGAGTTCATCTCATCCTAACAATGTATAAATTTAACCTAATATATTGAAATTACAAGAAATCATATTTAAGTGAAAAGATATAACCAGAATTTTTGATAAATTGAGAAGATGAAGATGAATTTTGAAATCTTTTCAATGATTTCTTGATAAATCTCCACTTGTGCTTTCTCTTCTTTGTCCAAAAATCAAGTTTAAATTTTCACTTGATTGAATTCTTTCAAGTCTCCTTCAATCATCTCACAAAAATTATGAATTATCCTCCTTTAATGATAATAATTGATGACTATTGGAGTATAATATGTACATGAGAGGTCTCAATATGCATTCTGCTGTTATGTATTTGTAGGAGTCGAAAATTGGTTGAAAATCACGTCCAAAATAGTTTTCAAAAGAGTTCTAATCGAATAAGGAAAGTTATTTTCGCGCGCGGATTTTTTGTCTCTACACAGCATTGAGTATTTTGGCAATAACTTTATCTTCCGATATCCGATTGAAGCAATTCATAGTGAGTTGGAAAGATAACTCAAATGGCTACAACTTTGCTAGATATATAATTTTCCCAATTCGAACGTTTACTGTACCAAAAATCGGTCTCAATATTCAGCTAAAAATTTGGAATATAATTTATGCGATTGGAAATTGATTTTGATCGTATTCCATTTCCTTTTGAGTTCTAATTCCATCAAATTGTTTCCTAACGATCTTCAAAGTATTTTCTTGTGGTCCACATCAACTATTGGATTTTCAATTTGGTTCTCGGACTTTGAATTTTGTCTTTTTTCACCAATTTTCGCTTCTTTATTTCAATTTCATGTTCAACCATTGAATTTTACTTATATAACATAAAATACGACAATTTAGGATATATTTTATCAAAAGAACTATCAAATATCGATATTTTAGATCCTGAATAGTGTATAAAATACACTTATCAGGTAGTTTAGTAAAAAAAAAAAAAAATTCTTACAAGTAGAAATAATAACAAGAGCTCTGTTAAAACTCGCTTTGTGACAATTAAATTTTTTTAGCCCTTCTAGAGAAGCTTAAAATTAAACAAAAATGATTCTCCGAAGCCCCCCGGGGCATAGCTCAACTGGTGGAACAATCAGCACTTAACTCGCTTCCAGCGACGGGTGGGGGTTCGAATTCTAGTGGGAACTTGCGGCCAGATTTATTTGGTATGGAGCAATCATTATGGAGGAGGATCCCTTGTGCCCAGAAGTGTACAGTTGGTGAAGGGAACCTGAGATCCAGTTGAGGCATATCACGCGATTTACTTCCGCCCATTGCTGAAGGGCCGGTGATGGGTGGTCCAGGATATAATCCGGTAAGTTGGGATACCTAAGTATCAAAAAAAAAAAAAAATGATTCTCCGAAGTTAAAAAAGCGCAATAAATTGAGTGACTAATAAATATCCCCTCGAATGAAAAAATAATATTAATGTGCTTTTCCACATATTAATCACTTTATTAATTAAGAAAGACTTTACAACTCTTCTTTTTTGATTATCCGAATACTTTATTTCTTTATTTATTCTTTAATTTCCTTGCTATTTCCATACAACCAATTTGACGTTTCCAACGAATTTGTCAAATAGATTTTCACTTTCTTTCCCTTTTTCATGACTAATAATTAATATTTGATTAACAATTATTTTAAAGAATAATGAAGAATATTCGAGTATGAATTGAGTAAACCGTGACGTTTTGTCTATAAAGAAATTTGCACGTGCCGGATAAATGAGACAGCTCATCCATTTTAAATTTCTTGTTAGGTACAACTTTATATTTGACCTAAATTAAAAATATATTATTATATTTGATGTAATAACCACATTCACATTTGGGTTTTGGAGTGCTATATGAGTTTACTTGTAGAGTTATGACCGAAATGAAAATAGTAGACGTTCGAAATTTATTTTTAATTCGGTTGAATTATTATTTATTTTTTCATATCGATGTAGTGTTTAAATCATGCGATACTTTGTGGTCTCATTTAATGTATACGATGTTGGAATACATTTTCGAGAGTAATTATATAAGTTTAAACGATGAATGAAGTGTAGAGATAATTTATTAAAAAACCTCTAAATAATATCGAATATTGCTTGTGGGAGAGTACAAATTTCTAATATACGAAGTAGATAACTAACAAGGGAAATACTCAAAACAACAAAACCCATAAAATATAAAAAAAAAAATTAATTTAATAATGATAGACTTTGATATATAATGATTCATTACATGACAGCAAACTTTTAATCCCATGAAACTTGTCACAATCTCAGCCTCAAAACGCAGACGTGTCGTTTTGACCCACCAAACATTTCAAATTAAGCCCCATTCCAAAAAATACAATAGATTTATAGCCCAACACGTGCACATAAGTACAAAAATAACCCAATCAAAACCCTAATATCCCAATTCCCATTCAATCTTTGACCCAAAAGAGGATTACAGCTTAGAGATATGGCCATAAGTCAAGTCCGGAAGTTGTAGAGTGAAAGAAACCTCAAAAAGTTTTAAGAAAAATACAAATATAACGTAAAAATATCCTAACGTGTCGAGATTTTGTGATGCCAATATTATACTTTTCTTTTTCTTTTTATATTGGCTTTCCCCATCCTTTCTTTTGAAAAATACTGCCTAACTCTATACGATTCTCCTTTTCTATGTACACGTGCCAACCTTTTTGCCGACGTGTTTTTTACTCACGCTTGAAAATTACTCCTCCTTTAAAGAAACCAACAAGTGTAATCTCTTTATTGTAAAAATTAGTTAGTAAAATTAGTACTAACTTAAAGTCGAATGATTAAAATGTTAATTAATGAACAATAGTGCTGAAGTTAAAGTGATAGTAAATGGTATCTTAGTTATAAATACGAAATTATGTTATTTTCTTTCTGTGTCTCACGTGAAAATCGTTAACAATTAAAAAAAAGTTCAGACGATTATATAAAGAACAAACCTCTCGAGATAAAGTCCCAATGAGATGTATTTTATTTATGAAGAGTACGATTTACAAGAAACGAAACGCCTCCATGCAGTACAAGTACACAAGTAAATTTAAATTGAAAACTTAACGAGAAGAAAAATAAAGGAATGAAATTACATAATTTTCTGTTCGAGCGATGATGGACTTTCATTAAATAACTCCATCTTGGACTTCCACGTGGTCTTGTTTGGATCCATCTTTCGAATTTTCTAGCTGGACTTCACTCTCTTGGTCATTTAATTGGATCTTATTATTTTTATATGTCAATACTTTCTAATTTAATTTTTCAATATAAGTCAATTTTTGGACATATCGTCAAGTTTAAGTAGATTACATCACTGTTTTACTCGTAAACCAAGATCCATTGGGAATTTTTTATAGAATGAATTGATTTTTGACGCATCAATTTGATCTGATGTTAATATTTATTTTTATGAAGGTTTTCTTTTTGACTCCCCATAAATTCGTATCTTAACCAAGCTAGCTAATTGAGTTACAGACATAATCATGCTTAGAGTTCTCCTAATTTATGGTTTAGCCATCACTCGGTAGATAGAATCGAGTTTAATTTACCTCAAATCATTGGATCTTAAAATGTGAAATTATTTTACCTTTGCAAAGTTCAATAACAAATCAACCGAGTCACACATTAAACATGGTATGGTACCTCAATACGGACAAAATCAGTGATGTCGATTCTATATATTTCGTAGGAGTTAATGTGAGAAAAAAAATTAAAACACGTGTGAGATGCTCTTTTATTATCCTAATGGTTCATGCACTTGGTCCAAGGCTTTACCGCCACACATTATAACGTGGCAGCATTTAAACAAGGATAAAATTTTGTGGGACCCGTTTTCGGACGCTCCGAAAACGACACCCGTGCTTATCTCTATTTCTTTCTACTCTAAAAACCTCTATAAATAACAGCCACATCTCTGTTTTCGGAGAAAAAAAAGTTTCGAGAATTATAGCAATTTGTTAATTCCTCTGTCAAAAAGCTGCTTTAAATCATTTGAAAGTTATTATGGGTATTCAAGAAATGGATCCGCTATCACAGCTGAGTTTGCCCCCGGGTTTTCGATTTTACCCGACCGATGAAGAGCTCATGGTGCAATATTTATGCAGGAAAATTGCTGGCCACCATTTTTCTTTACAAATCATTGGAGATATTGATTTGTATAAATTTGATCCATGGGATCTTCCCAGTAAGTATTGCAATTCTTCACTTTATTGTTCATTTTTGTTATTTCATTTCTGATTTCTTGCGTGTTTCTTTGCAGAAAAAGCTATCTTTGGAGAAAAAGAATGGTACTTTTTCAGTCCCAGAGACAGAAAATACCCGAATGGATCGAGGCCAAATAGAGTGGCGGGTTCTGGATATTGGAAAGCCACGGGCACTGATAAGGTTATTACTTCAGAAGGAAGGAAAGTTGGTATTAAAAAAGCCCTCGTGTTTTACGTAGGAAAAGCACCTAGAGGATCCAAAACCAATTGGATTATGCATGAATATAGACTCTCTGAATCCCCGAAGAAAAATGGAAGCTCAAGGGTAAGTTCGACCGCGAAAAGTTCAAATCTTGTTCCTTTTTTTAGCTGTTATGCTAATGGGTTTTGTGTATTTTATTTTTTGCAGTTGGATGATTGGGTTTTGTGTCGAATTTACAAGAAGAATTCAAGTGGACAGAAGCCAACAGATTCTGGTATGATGCAGAGCAAAGAGTATAGCCATGGTTCGTCTTCGCCTTCGTCACAGAACGACGACGTTTTGGAGTCTTTACCAGATTTTGACTGGGCCAATTTAGCTAATGTCCACTCGTTGCTTGAACCCTATCAAGCTCAGCCGAGTCAGACTCGTGCACAAGTCAACAATCTTAAGATTGAGGACATCCGTGGTCAAAATGACATGTATGCCCCTGCTGTTGTGCCACAGGCTGGCCATTTTATCATTGGGGATGATGAAGTAGAGAGCGGACTCAGAACACAGCGAGTTGACAATAACTCGGGGTTCTTTCCGCAGAATGCTAATGCGTACGCTCAGAGATTCTCCAACTCGCTCGACCCGTTTGGGATTCGGCACCCGACCCACACGGGAAATATGGGGTTTAGGCAGTGAAATGTGAAACTTATGAAGAGTACGGGTGAATTTTTATAGGAACGATATTTCTGGGGTTAATTTTGTAAATACATGGAATTCTTTCGGCTAACATTTTGGCTTTAGATTTCCTGTAAAGCAGTGGCGCTGCAAGGAAACCTTGTGATGGGAGTGATTCATTGGTTGGTTTAGGGTAGGGGTGCGGGGTAGGTGGGACATGAAAAGGACAAAATTACCCCCCTTTTGTTTGTTGGGCACATTTTCATATTGAAAGGATATCTCATAAATTACGAAATTCAAGTAGGTTGGGCATTAAATTTGAAATTTCTTTCTCAATTGAAATTTACAGTCATAATTATTATCTTTCATCACATTTCTTATACTAATTTATCATGAGTCCATATATTTGTCCACGGTAATTCGAAAGAAGTAATCCTTTTCGTTAAGATAAGTATGTGAGGTTGTACCGTTTGATATGAGCCAACTCGCCATTGACATAATATCACATTATGTCATGCCTTGATGTGTAGCTCGTCTTTGATTAGACGAGTCATAGGGGTTATGTAATATTTTTTAATTGCATTCTTATTTTCAATATTTTATCAATTAACATATCTTATCAAATCAGTAAAGCCTAAGTATAATTAAAATAATGGAATTGAATTTTGTAAAGAATATGCTTTGTTGAATTGAAATTTTGAAAAGAATATGCTTGTAGTTGTAATCACCAATTATATTATCTCAAACTAATGTTACATATACTTTTTACGAAAATTTCACAGCTCCCATTCTAAGCTGGCGTATAATGTTATCTTTGCAGCGTCAAACATAAGAAAAATGTGCATTTTTTTTTAAATTCATTTTTTATTTAGTATTCTCATTATTTTTTAAAATACATATTTTTTTCTTCATTTTAACATATTCATCATTCAAATAATATTACATGTAAATTTAAAATATTTCTTCATAATTTAATTACTATTTCAAAATATATTTTTTTCCAGAAATAGATTTCAATCAGGCTATTAGATTTTTGACCCAACCCTTTTACTTTTCCCTTAATTTTCTTACAAGAATTATTGAGATAATGTTATAGATTTGTTGTCCTCTTTAATATGTTGATCATTTGAGATAAAATTCAATTCCAAGCTCTTGTTCTAAAGTGATTAATTGAAAATAACTTATTTTCACATTCATTTCTTCAACCATATATTCTAAAAAGAAAAAAATATTATTCACGTTTTTTTCATTTTTTTTTCTCTACTTCTTAATCATATTTAAAAATAAATAAAGCTCAAACAAGGACTAAGGACATATTTGAGCCGGATTAAAATCTAATTTTAATTTAAGTCAAAATTAAACAATCAATATTAATTACATCTTTTATAGGTCACACATTTCAAAACTTTCTATCACAATCCAATTAAAATCTAATTTTAATCCCTACCAAACACTCTTTGAGTAATATCAAAATCGTATCCCAAACATAACTGCACAAATGCTATACCGAGTTGCAATCGAAACTCAAATGAAGGTGGCGATTCCACATTTTGATCGCCATGACAAAATACATAGTGTGTTTGTTGAAAATATTTATAAAGTTATAAAACCACATGTTCAATTTTATGTTGGTTTAATAACGGTTTTAAATAACTTTACAATAAATATTTTGAATTTAATTAGAAGCAATATTCTTGTTTTGAAGCAAAAATAAATAAATACATAAAAATTATGAAGTTCAAGAAAAAATTAAAATATTATTCTTTTTGTCAAAAAAATAAAATTGATTGAATCTCATTACACTTAAAAATATATACAAAACAATAAACTAGGGCAACAATTAAGTTTCTCAACCTCGAAAATATTTTTTAAATGGAAGAACAAAAAAATGTTTCTTTCTGTTAAGTCTCGACAATGCGAAGGCGGATAAATTTTATTTTGCACATATGCATACGCTTCTTCGTAACTTCACTATAATCAGTGTTTAAAACATGTAAAGTGCAATTACGCGGTTCAAACTTTTGCGACGTAAAAACGTATAAAACGTGACTAGACGATCACTAACTCTAATTACACTAGTCCTGTCAACATGGTGGACTCTTTTATGGGCTCCCCTGGGTTAGGCCCAGGGTAAAGCCATCCCAGAAAGTGAAAAGCCCAACCTTTAATAATTCGTCATTTTACGTAAATTTATGAGAAAATTACCTACTTCTTTTTAAAATTACAATTCAAAAACAAGGAATGTGAAGTTTACAATTCAAAAATAAGACCGTAATAGATTTAATAAAATTGTTAATAAATATTTATTATAACCTACCATCCACCCCCACCCCAATTCCAACCCAACCCAACCCAAATTTTCAATCCCAACACCCCCAATTCATTTCTCTCGCTTCTCCCTCTATCCCCATTATCGTCCCAAACCCCCTCTCCCCCACCACCAGTGAAGATGCAGAAGAAAATAGGATTCGATCGATGTGGGGTCAGCGTTAAAGGGCACGTACTTGGCGGAGAAGTTGTGAGCGGCGTTGTGGCAACGGGCTTCGTCCCGGATATTCTCACCAGTTGAGCGTCGGTGCTTGAGATGGTTAGATGATTGTGGTGCGGGTGGAGGAGGTGTCGTAGCGAGGTCGAAAGAGGTGGTGACTTTTATTGGAGTAAAGTGTGCGGTGACAAGGGGTTTAGCTGTGGCGGATGAGTGGTGTTGAAGGAGTTGGGGCGAAAGGAACGATGATCTGAAAATGGAAGAAGCCACCATTGTAGAGAGGAAAATGGAGAATGTCGAGCGTTGAGGAAAAGTGTGTGTGGGACTTGTGGTGTTTTGAGCGGAGGGCTTGTTTGGTTATACTTAAAATTAAATGTATTGTCCTTGACTCACGAATTGGATCTGTGGGTGGTGTGAATCTACAGTTGTGTCGATCTACATTTGTGGTGCGATGATGTTGGTGGTGCGGTGGTTGGTGTTTGTTGAAAGTGTTGGTGGAAGTGATGATGGTGATGATTGTTGTTGTGGATTTGAGGTGAAGGTAATATCTATGGTTGTGGATTTTAGTTGAAAGTGGTAGTGGTGGGTGCAAATAAGAGTTAGTTAAACATCAGTTCAGAATTCATTATCAAGAATTTCAGTTGAAGGTGGTGATGCATTGGAGGTGATGGTGGTGGTAGATTGTAATGCTGGTCTATGGTGGTGCATTACAGGAGGTGACATTGGTGGTATATCACAGTTTTTTATGATGGTAGGTTGTGTAGGTGGTGATCGTGGATTGTGAGTGGTGGTGATGGTGGTGCACTGCAGGTGCTGATGGTGGTGGTTATGGAATGAGGTGCAGATGGTGGTGGATTGGAGGTTAGGGAGTTTCTTGTTCAATCTATCGATCTAGATACTGATCGTACTTTAGGCTTATTTGGCTTGTTGATTTGGATTGCGATGGTAATGGGTTGTGGTACTGGTCTGTAATGTGCGCGAATTTATTTATGGTGACCTCTGTGACCAATTTTGTGTTTTTTGTGACCAATTGTGACTTGAGATTCATCTTGGTCACAGACGGTCACATTCAATACAAATTTGATCACAGTTAATCACATTGAAGACAAAGTTGGTCACGGTTAATCCATCTCCCGCTGATGTTGAATTGGGAAGTTCATATAAATTGGTAACTCGTTCATAGAAAATGGTGGGGGTGTAGATAAGCTCCTATCTGATGTTAAGTAGGGTATANTGAGGTGCAGATGGTGGTGGATTGGAGGTTAGGGAGTTTCTTGTTCAATCTATCGATCTAGATACTGATCGTACTTTAGGCTTATTTGGCTTGTTGATTTGGATTGCGATGGTAATGGGTTGTGGTACTGGTCTGTAATGTGCGCGAATTTATTTATGGTGACCTCTGTGACCAATTTTGTGTTTTTTGTGACCAATTGTGACTTGAGATTCATCTTGGTCACAGACGGTCACATTCAATACAAATTTGATCACAGTTAATCACATTGAAGACAAAGTTGGTCACGGTTAATCCATCTCCCGCTGATGTTGAATTGGGAAGTTCATATAAATTGGTAACTCGTTCATAGAAAATGGTGGGGGTGTAGATAAGCTCCTATCTGATGTTAAGTAGGGTATATCTTGATATCCATTCCATTTTGGACTTGGGTTGTAGGAAGCATTGGCCGTAAAAAATGTGCTGTTTCATTCGATGCCCTTGATTATTTGTGGTGACCCTATGCGATCAGTATGTATTTATTGTAACTGTTTGTGACCAATTTTGTGTTGATTGTGATCGATTGTAAATTGACCTAGTTACGAATAGTCATACTGAACACAAATTTGGTTATAGTAGTCACATTGAATATAAACTTGGTCACAATTCGTCATGAATGACATGTATCAGCGAATGAGGATGGTGGTAGGTGGATCCATGGGGTGGGGGTCTGATTTCCAATTTTTAATTTATCGAAAATTTTTAAGTCGTCGGAGCGGCAGTCGGAGTGATCGCAGGAACAGTCTCCAGAGTGATAATCGGAGCCAATAGCTATCTTCGGTGGAGAGGTGGAGGGAATGTGGTGTAGCGGGGTGATATGATGGGGTAGGTGAGGTGGCATGGATAGAAAT
>CAIGRB010062413.1:2043-15161 GCA_903798255.1 Fraxinus quadrangulata
AAAAAAAAAAAAAAAAAAAAAAAAAAAAAAAAAAAAACCAACTAATTACGTTCAAAATCATCAATAATCTTCCTTCTAAATCAAAACCTAGACCTCCTCTTAAATTCACAACTTCTCCAAAATCCAACCCTTCTATACTCGACGTTCACTCTTACTCCAAATAATGAGGTTTCTTCAATAATGATATCGTAAATCAAATAACAATATTGTATACATTTAAAATTAAATTGCTTGATTTTTTTGCTAATTTGCTAATTTTGTTTTGTTGATATTTATTTTATATATATGATTGAAGCGAAAATTAATTGATTGTTATTATATCTAGATTTCTATTAGTCTCTGATGACTTTTACACATGCCATAATTTTTAGATTAATTGATTATTTATTTATTTTTTGAAATAAAGCATTTTCATGGATTTATATTAGTTTCTATATTGTGTGTGTGCTTTTTTATTTTTTCATTTGGAAAACTCTATATTTTATAGTCATGTAAGAAATAGAGAGCTACTGAGGGTTGATAGTTCGGAAAATTATATAAATAAATTGTTTTGTTGTCCATACAAGTATTTTCTATAATGTGTTTGTTTGTGGGATTATTTGCTTTGCTTTGCTGAATTTGCATTGCTCCGTTTTTTTATTTCTGTTTTGGTGCCGAGTGTGGGTATGGTGATTTTGGGGGTATTGCGGGGTTTAAATTATGAATACTTATTCCATTGTGGAACAAAAGTAAGGATATGCATCAATGTTGCTACTAATTTGAATGCACTCTACGCCCCTTTTGTGTCAAAATTTTCCCTTGCTTTCAGAACATGTTTTGCAAATTTGGGTGCTCTTTTCTTTGATATTGATAATCATATCGATCTATCAATGTAAGATCTGTCAACATCTCCACAGAACTTGTATAATTTCAGTCTAATCACATAAAATAGGAGGTGTAGGTTAAAAAAAAAATTTGTGGCTTTCTTTGAGTGATTTTCTTTAAAACTTGATGATGATATATATAGATTCAACTGCCTTTGATTTATGAATTATGGCTTACGAGAGATTCATGAATATAGTACTACCCATTAGTTAATTAATTATTATTATTATGTATGTATTTATATTATCATTCTTATGAATGTCTTTTCCCTTTGGTTCGTTCACTATTTTTAATTGTTTGAAATAGTTATTTTTTCCTAAATGATCTACTTCTCTATCTCATCTATTTTATATAACTATGGTCTATGTTATGCGTTGGTACAATATTTTGACAAAAAAAATCATATCTTTTAATCTTTCTTTCTTAAACTAATTTGAACGCCCTTTTACATTCAAATTTCAGTTAGTGTTATCTATTAGTGAGTTCAGTTATTGTATTTAAGTGATTGTTTAGAACATTTTCGCATTATTATTTGAGTAAAATATAAATATTTTAAATATTTCATTTTATTTATTGTTTATTGTGGGTTTTAAGCTAACAAATTTAGTTTCGTAAAACTCTTATAAATGAAAAATATTGATTGCATGCTACGATTTAAGAGCCCAAATTCTGAAATTCGACTCAGGCCTTGCGAAACACAAGTACCGCCCGATATGACTGTTCCATCGGCTAAAGTTCTGCCTCCTTCATAGATACACCATCGGTGAGTTTCTAGATCTCTCTTTTATTTTAATTTTAATTTATATATTCATACATTGAAGGCAATGTATAATTTTAAAATTGGAGGGGAAAAATATCGAGTGATCTATTTTTTTGCCTTTTTAGTATAATATTCTATATTTCGAGTGATTTAAATGATAGTATGCTTTCATATATCAGCTTTCATATCTATGTTAAAAAATAGAAAATTTCAGAAAAAAATTTATTTTTATATGTGTGCTTGTGTGAGCTTTGATTTAGGTTGCTAAAACCAAATCAAACTATACAATGCAATCACTGAGTCAATTGAAAGGATAGTTTGGATGTGGTTGAGCCTATTTTAGAAATTACTACGATAGTCATTAATTTCATATTTGTTGAATATTTGTGAAAAGTGTTTTTGGATAACACGTGAAACCTAGGTAAGAACCATACATTCAAAGTTTAAAATCCCAACAAACTACATTGCGTTAATCATGGTAAGGGGAAAAATTTATTATATCTTCATGACAAAAGCTATCATATAAAATATCTCAAAGAGAACACCAAAGATATATCCCAAAAATGCAAAATCAAAATAGGGATAAAGGTTTGTGCATAAATAGAAGAAGCATAACAAATATGGTAAAAGTAACTGCATAAACAGAAGACGAAATATAAACTTGATTAAGGCTTAGACACTTATGGGATCTAGATTTTCTAGTGAGGTTTATTAAACTAGCTGAGCATTGGATGTTGAGACGATCAAATCTAGAGAGAATCATCATATATCAAAGTAGTTACTTTTATTAGTTACACTCAACCAAACTTGAACAAGAAATGAATAAGTATTGTGAAATAAACCCTAAAAAATGCATCCCGGGTGAAATATTGAAGAACAAGTTTGGAGTGTATATCTTACGAGTGAAAATGAAATAACTGACTATTTAGGGTTGGGATATAACCAGTTTAGAAGTTTTTAGTGATTGAATTGATAATGCACACATAAACATATCAATCAAGAATTGGATAGGCTAAAAAATGATTTTTGTAGCCTAAATTAGAAGTCCTTATAAATCATTCAAGTAATTTCAAAACGTACGACAATATGACAAGCTATCTAGTGACTTTTAAATAATTTTGTTTGAGGAAAAATAAATATTCAAGTTTGGGAATATTTGATAAATGTAATTTTACACTAATTAGGACCATCAAAAGTAGATGTTTGAGAGTACTTTTATCAAATTGATATTTTTTGTACATTAATTGTTCAAAGGAACAACTCGATGTTGGATGGCTTGAGAAAGGAGCGGAAATCAAATGATAATGATTAATAAGGACAATTTATTGAAGATGGGAACAAATGTGTAGAGAATTGAAAGATGAATGATCTGCAATGCAAATAGGAAAGTACTTGTACTAACTCAATAAGGAAATTCAAGGACTAAATTAAATAAGAAGCAAAAGAATATGCATCTGTGATCGCATAGGGTGGGTGATCAAATTAAAATCAGCAACTCCAAGATGATAACCATGCGATCGAAATAAAGAAAGCCATGTTATAGCATGGCTATCCGGCACGACAATTTTTTTTCTTTTTACCCTAATTTAAGTTGAAATCTACATGATAGGGAATTTGTGCACACTTTTACCATAAAACTGGAGGCTAGAAACATTGTTCTTGATCTTGCAACAATGAGAAGAGAGCTTTGGAGAGAGAAGACACACATCATATACGAAAATACAAAAAAAATTACGCGGAATTTGAATTTCTTGCGAGAGAAATATGAGATTTCTTGTGGACTCCGCTCAAGACAGGGGACGAAATTTGATATTTGAGTTTCCCCTTGCAATCCTATATTTCGACTAATGAATTATCAAATGTATTTTGTAATATGGGTATGATATGATAAATCTTTTGTGTGTATGTATGTGGTCGGAACTCGCCTCAAAACTACACAATGCATATTTTGCAAGAGCATGCGCCTATGTAATTTGCTTCATGCCCAATATGAGCACACTGTAGGTTTGAAAAGGACATTAAATTAGTGAGAATACGTGTAATATTATTTTATTAGAAAATATGTTATCGAAAATAAGTTATAAAAAATGTATTCTTTGAGAATGGAGCCTAAACAGGGGCTTGTCTCCATTCGGCCTCCATAATTTTTCATTAAATTATAATTTTTTTTATTAACATATAATTTTTAATAAAATAATATTACACGTAACGTAAATTCAATTTTTTTTTTAATCATACATTATTTAAAAAAAAATACTATTTCACTCTTTGTAACGTGGAATAATGGGATCAAACCGGCGCATAGTAAATTGAAAGGGCAAAAAAGAGATTACACAGCATCCAGGTCCTGCGGATCGCGGGCATAAAAAGTGAGGATTGTTGAAGGATTACCGCACCATTCCATTCCGTAGCCTCTTTATCCTTTTCTCTCTCAGTTTACATCAATCAAATTTAATATATAGTACTCTAATAATACTGATCTTGCTCCACTAACTTTCGAAAAAGGCAATCCAAGATGTCGTGGCAATCATACATAGACGACCACTTGATGGCCGATATTGAGGGTAACCACCTCACCTCCGCCGCCATCGTCGGCCATGACGGTAGCGTCTGGGCTCAGAGCGCCAATTTCCCTCAGGTCTAAAAGATTGCTTTTTGGATCTGATCTTTTGTGGGTTTTTCTTATTATGATCTGATTTTGGAGATCTGTTAACACCCATTTGTTTTTACTCATTTTTTTATTGGATTGAACTCGATTTATGTTTGATCCAGTTATTGTGTTTTTTTATTTATTTGTTGGTCGTGTTTTTTCAGTTTTTATTGATAATAATCAAGCTTAACCACTAGTTAATCATGTGCATATGTTGATTGCAAGTTTTTTAGATTTATGTTTTACCGACTTTAAGAACACGAATTTTGAATTATTTAACAGAGATGCCAAATCCTTTTTGTTGAACCGAGTTCATATGATGACTTTGATGATTGCAATATGGAAGCTGATAATATATATTGGGATCATTTGAATATCAATTTGTGAGAAAACATTAGAAATGTAATTGTTGATCATGTGGAAAGAAGCTGATAATTTTCAATTACAAGTGATTAATTTTTTATTTTATTGTGGGAATAGTGTATTGTAATATATTTATGGGTGGACTGAAGACCTTCGTATCTTTTTGTATTGATGCTGTGGTATAGTTCAAGCCTGAGGAGATAACCGGAATCATGAATGACTTTGAGAATCCCGGTTCACTTGCTCCTACTGGATTGTACCTTGGTGGCACTAAATACATGGTGATTCAAGGTGAACCAGGGGCTGTCATCCGAGGGAAGAAGGTATTATTTCGTAATCTGTTTGCACTCTTAATATAAAGAAACGAGAATGCATTTGTACATGTTGCCCAAATCTGGAAAATGCATTAGCAGCTGCAAGAAAAAGGATATAGTTCCTTAGCCATATGCATTCTTTGACAAACATCTATTTCTATTACCCTTTTGCAATTGTGATTCACACGTTAATAAAATTCTTGAACATAGAAACAGCAGGAGCATAAATTAGTAGGCTTAGGGCCAGTTTGGCAGAGCTTTTGAAAGTTAAAAGTTGCTTCTAAGACTAAGGAGTTGATTTTAAACTTGTTTGTATGATTTTCTGAATTAGAAGAGCTTTTAGAGGAAATTGATCTAAAGTAGCTAAATGCCTGCCAAACCAACCCAGCATGCATGCAGTTAAGGTGGTAAATATCTTTGAGGTGGGTACACCTCACATAGTGGTGAAATTGATCTTCTTGTTAATACTATGACTAGTCGCGCTCCTTTACGTGTGACATATGTGTTACATTAACCGGATGAGTTTATTTCAAAATGGATTTATTTCTATAGCTATAGGAAGGACCATATCCCTTACCATTTAGTTAATAGCACCTGTGGTCTAGTCGTGCTCTTGTACGTGTGGCATAGATGTTGCATAATCAGATTATTTCAAATTGGATCTATTTCTAAAGCCATAGGGAGGACCAGATCACCTAATCATTTAGTTAAAGTAGTAAATACAGCACTGAAGCTGTGGTCCTTGACAAGCTGTGGTTGTGGTGGCCGTGCCTTTCTTTTCCTGATATGTTGTTTCGGATCAGGGACCGGGTGGCGTTACTCTGAAAAAGACTGCTCAGGCCTTAATAATTGGCATCTATGATGAGCCTATGACTCCTGGCCAGTGCAACATGGTTGTTGAGAAGATTGGTGATTATCTTGTTGATCAAGGTCTTTAACTGTTTTGGTAAGTAAATTTCCTTTCCGGGTGTCTATGTTTCTATTGCAATTGCGACTGATTGACTATTATGTTTTGCAGCGAAACCTCTATACAAATATTCGGTTTGTGGGTTCTTGGTCTTGATAAAACGAGTTTGGTGTTTGAGAAGTGATAGATAGTTCTCTCTTCCTAAATTCAATTGAGTTGTCTTTGCGTTTCCCTGCTTTTATGAAGATTGTTATCATGATTTCGTGCGAGTAAATTATGTATTTTTGGGTCGTTGTTTTTTTATGGATATTTGATTTCATAGACACCATTTACAAATATAGTATTTGGCTGGTATGTTAAGCGTATTTGTGGTTTTATTGCTTTAAAATGGTAAAAACTTTGGAAGGTAACAATGAAATAAATGCAATTTGCTAAAATCCCATTTGGGAGTAACAAGTTGTTCTCCACTTGACAAATTTATCAATTTTTTTAAATTTGGTCATAAACAAGTGAATAAAATAAAACAGAGATTGTACACACGATATAGATATTGAAAGTACAACGTTATTCAAACTTTACCATGTAATTCTTCTTAACTATGATAGCATTTCCTTAAAGTATCAATCAATTAGGTGTATGGTTTATATAATTTATACGACGGTGATAATCCTTCTGTCTTCTTGCAACATTGTCAAAATTAGTTATAATGTTATCGATAACTTAATCAATGTCGATTCTTTCGAACCCTTCAAATATACATTATGCTAATATCTTCAACTCAAACTTGTTTACTCTTAGACTCGAATGCCATCTTCGACACCATGAGACTTGATGCTCCAGATACCATATTCACTAAAAATTTATTGTTTTTTTTCAAACTCATTTTCAATTACACATTATCCCGATAAAATAATTTGCAAGTAAAACCCAAAACTTTCCTACCCTTTAAAAGCACATTTTCAAAAAATTACTATTACAAAACTCGACAACAAATTGGGGTCTGATAAAAGATTTCAAAATTTAACAATTTGTTTAATTATTTTTATTACAATAAAATATATAGTGCATATTTGAGCCCCATTTTTATTCTAAAAAATAAGGAAATGTTTTGAATTTGCATGTAATATTATTTTATTGAAAAATATGTAATTGAAAATAAGAGAAAAAAATGTATTTTGAGAATAATGGATATCAAACAAGTGTGTGTGTGTATAAAAGTAAGTATTAATTAACATGTGTATAATAACAACATCTCCAAGAGATAATTAAACGTGGTTTATTTTAAAGAAATAGTGCTTAAAAATAAGTTTTATTAAGTTAAAAGAATATTCTACTTCTTAAACTATTGAAATCACATTTAAATGGATTGTTCATTGACATTAACATTTTTTGTTAAATTAAAATTTAAGAAAAAATAAAAAATTATTTGTTGATAAAAGTAAAATAAAAGTCAAAATAATAAAACATTTGACTCTTAAGATGATCTATGAAATGCATGAGATGCTGTATCTCTCTGTGAGATGCTCTAACATAATGGATGAAGTACCAAGTTCTTGATTTGCACCAGGAAAACGCGTCGAGAATGCCTGAAATGAAGGCGGACATTCACATGAATGGCACAATTAAGCTATCCTGAACGGTCCCGAGACGAACGTGCGTGCGCTTATCACTCTCTCACTGATTCAAATACTCCAAACCCACAATCCAAATTCCAAGAATAAGCTCAAAAATTGTTTGTGAGAGTTGAAATATTCGAAAATGTCGTGGCAAACATATGTTGATGATCATTTGATGTGTGGCATTGAGGGCCATGAAGGTCACCGCCGCCGCCATCGTCGGCTATGATGGTTCTACTCTAAAGCGGATTTATGGTTCCAGTCGATTTTCCTGTTATATACATCACTGACGTACATACAGATTTTGTAAATTTTCTATGAATAATCGATTTTCATATGAATGGATTCAGTTATTTATTCCCCACAATCATCAAATTGTGATTGTTTTCTGCTAATGCGTAATCCCATTTCTAAGCTGAGTAATTTATTATATTGGTCCTTAATTACATTTGGGATTTTCACAAATTTTTTGTCTGTTTTCTATTTTGGGATTACAGTTCAAGCCAGAGGAGATCAATGGCATTAAGACAGAACCTGGTCATCTGGCGCCAACAGGCCTGCATCTTGGAGGAACAAAGTTTATGGTAATTCAAGGAGAGGCTGGAGCTGTCATCCGTGGAAAAAAGGTATTGAATTCAGAAATTGTATTTCATCTATGCTGGGAAATCCGCGTTAATGCGATTAACTGAAGTACATTAACATTATGCCTCATGTGGATAGAATCGTATCTATGTCGTTGCTTGTGCGATAACTTTTATATTTGTGAAATCCGCAAAATCTTTTCCGTGGTTAAGCTTAGGCCAAGAAAATTTTTAGTGGCTGGATAATGTGGCTCTTTCCAAAACGCAAAATCTAATGACTCTTACCAAGACTGCGAAGTATGATTATTAATGGTATGTCATTTCCTCATTTAAAACATGCATTGGAAACGATTAATTGTCAGAGTGGTTACATATAAAGTTGACAGAACTAGTCTATATTCATAACATCGACGATCAATTGCAGTGCTATTTATTGTGTAGAAGAACTCAACATTTACATCTATCTCCAGAATTCATGGAAATCAAACTTTTTTCGAGAGAGTTATATCACATTTCATACCGTTTTATTTCTCAATGGGTTTTACTTGCCATCTATCATCAATGATTTTGTTTCCAAGCTTGTCGCTTCCGAACCAGTCGATTGAACTTTGCAGTCGGTGTTTGACTGACCGAGACATTTAGAACTGAGTTGTTGCTATACCCATTTCATAATTGGTGCCCTAGTTTTCCCTTACACTAATTTTCCATAATTGGAGTTTGACAGACCATGCTTTCTCTTGCTGTTGGATCAGTAACATTGATTCCAGTCAAATGACATTACAAGATGTAGTGATATGTTGATCATATTATTGTGATCTTGGATTGGTGATATTGATTTGGTGAAAACTTCATTTTTCCTCACTGAACTATCTTATATACAGTGTTCTAAAAAGCGTAAAGCGTGGATAGACGGCAGGGCCAAGCTTAAGTGGGCCTAGGCAAGTTCGCTTAGATGTAAAAAGCATAATGCGTGGCTAGGTGGCAAAGCCAAGCTTCATGCCTCGGCGGCGCTTAGGCGAGCTTTTTAGAATAATGCTTGCATAAATATGTACCAATATGTCTCCGTCTCTCTGTGTGTGTCTCTCTTCCTCTAAAACGCACAAAGACTCATGCATGCAGTCATTGACCAGACGAACCTACTCCTTGTCTGTAGTACTCCTCGGTCTATAGTGCCCTTTGACCAACAAAAGTAGCTTGCTCTTTGAGAGATGCTATTTGTAAAAAAAAATTTGACAACTTTCTTGACAAAACGCCACTTGGCGGCCAATTCTGCTCTTTTTGTGTGATCAGATCCAATGGGGGGCCTCCAAGTGGCATTTTGTCAAAAAAACTGTCAAACTTTTTCGTTCAAGTAGAATAATTCTGCTCTTTTTGTGTGATCAGATGTATCTCGGCACATAATTTTACTTGCATCAATATTTTTCTCTGTTTTTTTTCTGAAATTAAGTTTAATTAGCAGTTCTTCCAAGACATATTATTGTGTTTTAGATTACTATTTGATAACTGAATCAAAATGTTATGGTTTTTTTTTCAAGTAGTTCGTCTGAACATCAAATTCTGATTGTTCCTTGCATGACTATATTCTTATCTAGCAAGGATTGTTGCACGTGTTTAAAAAACAGGTTTCATTTATTTGGCAGGGATCAGGCGGTATTACCATTAAGAAGACCGATCAAGCACTAGTTTTTGGCATCTACGAGGAGCCTGTAACTCCAGGACAATGCAACATGGTTGTCGAGAGGTTGGGAGACTCTCTCATTGATCAGGGCTTGTAGGCCAAAAAATATACCATCATCTTCATGCTTTTTTTGGGATAAATGATTTTCCTTTTTGCTTTTCTTTGTCTGAGCCCTTGTCGTCTTTTGAGATACGAATTAGTTCGAGAGGACAACAAGTGAGCTCTGTTTAGGGTTCAGGATTGCCTTGATTGAATCTATCTCTGTACAATTTTTCTCAAATTCTCTTTGTGAGGAGGCTGCAACTTGTAAGGTATTCCCTGGTCGAACTAGGAATAATTATATCTGATTTCTTTTCCCATTCTTATTGCTGAAATGGCTATGTAATTGACATTTGAATGAGATCGAAATTTGAATTTCTGAAATGGCTGTTCTTCAATTTCTGTAATTTTATTCTGGTGTTATACTGTGAATTTTTAAATATGTGGCTGCTTCTCCCTTTGGAGCCAAACCCACTTGAAAACGTTGTCAACTTGTTTGATAGAACGATGAACTAACGTTTTACGTGTCTTTCTTCCTCAAAAATGTTCAATTCAGTGTACCCATTAAAAAAAAAAAAAAGTGCCATTAGTGATCATGTGTTTCACTTAGCCCCAGTTTGATGGTCATTATTTTCAAAAACAATGTTTTGAATAGTGATTTTTAGAAGAATGTGTGGTTAAAAAGTAGAAAACAGTTTTAGGTTTACGTGTAAAAAATTTTATTACGTGAATGAGCGGATAAAAATGAGTATGTAGAAAAAAGAATTTAAAAATAATAATGGAAGCTTAATTTATGCACTTGGGCATGGTCCAGCATGAGTTAATGTCAATCATTAAAATCAGTTAACTGCCAAATCTTCAAAAATCTTTACATTAAAATTAGTGAATAAGTTATCATTACCATTAATTATTATCACGTTGATGCAAGTGGAATCTTCATTTTGAAGTGCAGAAGTTTAGTACATCTCAAATCACATTTTGTTTCTTTTAATGGAATTTGTTCGCATTAGAGAAGCAGAGACGTTGGTATTGTCTCCTCAAACTCATTTTCGAATATATAATTTAATCTCATTTTTTCATAAATTCTCTTTTGACCACCATAATTTAGACGTGAAACTTTTAAACGTAGTCAAAACTCCGTCAGTTTAGTTTCTTAAAAACAAAACTCATCACTTTTACACACTCTTCACATTTGATTTTACGACGAGACAAATTTTTGGCATGTTCCTTTCAAACAATTTTACTACGATGATAAAAGTTTGTTTAATTTGGTGTCATTGCAACGGTATGAGAGATGGATGTTACGTTCTATGAATTAGCTGAGTACAAAATAAATTTCCGTGTATGTCGCGCTGTATTGAGTGTCCAACACGTTTTTAAAATCCTAATAAGTGTTTTACTGTTAAGAGTTTGAAATATTGTTTTTTGAGTTAAAGGGTCGAGCTTATCTTCTATCTTTAACATGCCTCAACCCTTAACGATACTTCATTGGGTCCCACCTCTTATATCAGCTTAAGTCATCTCTCCAAGAAAAAGAAAAAAACTAATTTCAATAGAAAGGGACAGACCAACCCTAAAAAAGAAAAGGAATGAAAAAGGTAAAGGGATTGTAAAGAACATAGAAAAAGGTGGCATCACAAATTATAATAGATTTTAGCCATATAATCCTAAAATTGTTGTGTTATTTAGCCCCTTGTTTGGTAGGGGAAATTTTATAATAGATTTTATGAAAAGTGATTTTTTCGAAGAATAGGAATAAAAATATGAGAAAAACTATAAATTCACGCGTACATTTATTGAATAATACTATCTAGCTCCTATGGTGCTAGAGTACCATTTTATGTGGCATATGAGATATGTTCAATTAAGGTAAAATTATATAATTCATTTAATTATACATTTCATTTAATGACACTTAGTGACACCCTGACTTGTATTTTGATACAAGTGGTGATAAATATTAATCCTCAAATATATTTTATTAAATGAATGTATGGTTAAAAATGAATTTGAGAAAAATTGAATAGCCAACTCGAGACTTATTTTTGACGTTATGAATATATATTTATTACGAAAAATTAAATTTTATCTAAAGTACTTAAAAGAAAATAAAAAAAACACCTATTACGTAACAGCCGCCTAAAATTGCATGATCCAAGGTTTCACGTCAGCTGACGGAAAAATCACATAATTTTTATTTTTGTTAAAATAAATTCCAGCTGTCTGATAATGTGGTGACCGCCATGGTCCAGCTGTAACGGACGTCATATTTTGTTGATCTCGTTTATATGTCATATTTTGTTGATCTCGTTTATATCGACAATTTATCGTTAAATTATCGCCAATTTCTGAAATAATAAATAAATTTGAATTTTGGGGTAATTTTTACAAAATGTATAATAAGTTGAGAAATAATTTTTTATTTTGTTTATTTCATTATTATTTTTTGTATTATATATATAATTAATACATGAAATTGGACAAAACTGTATACTGAGCAACGAATGAATTACTTAAATAGTTCATTCATTTGCAGTCCACGGTTGGAGATAAAAATTAATCTCTTGTTCGACATTGTTTATTTGAAAATTATTTTTCCTCATTTTTTACCATATATTTTCTTCAATAAAATAATTTTACACGTGAACTCATAATTTTTCCTTACTTTTAATCACACAATTTAAAAAAAATTATTATTATTATTATTTCAAATATTACCTCCTAAACAAACACCAAGCCTTTGTTTGGTTTAGTTAAAAATTCAAATTTTAGTAAATTAAGATAATAGTTAATGGAGGGTTCATTTGACAAGTCTTTTGCTTCTCGTGGGAAAGTTTGAGAAAAATTACTTTAATTAGTGTGTGAAAACTAATTTCTAGAATAGCTTTCTAAAATTGGGTAACATTCCATATATAAAAAGGCCACTTTGTAAGACGGTCGACTCTTCCGAGAAAAACAATATGAAGCATTCGCTCTATCTATGATAGTGAGTCAAGGTCAATGTTCAACGAATTTAGTTTGACCTTGAATAGATAGTCACAAGTTTGGATTACTTGTCAACAATGACATATGATTATCGTTATCGTATAAAGTAAGTTCTCTCCGAGAACGTAGGAATAAGAAGACACTTGTCTCGACTTTCACCATTTGTAAGAAATAGATGCATTTCCTCCTCCAAATTAACTCATCAATCTAGTATTCTCATATTTATAAATTTTTTTCTCATAATTATCAAGACGTAGTCGAACCATGAGAGAGTTCCACAATCCTTTTTTGCATGTTTTGTTCAACTCTCTCATGTTAACAACAAAATATATATATTTAAATACGACTATATATATATATA
>CAIGRB010062413.1:16745-27649 GCA_903798255.1 Fraxinus quadrangulata
AAATTTGATGTCAGCAAGGTTTTTTCTTGCCTTTATATTTATTACACTACTCAACTGTGTGTGTGTAGAACCTACAAATATATGTTATTTATATTTTCGTGATATTAAGTAGTACCTACAAACATATTGTAATAGACTCGATCAAGAAAGATATCTTGTACTCGACAGATGTCACAAATATCTTTGTCGTCTTTTAATTTATTACATAACTCGATTGGGATTGAGTAGAACAAACATATGTTATCTATTTTCTTTTTCGTGATATAGAGTATAACCTACAACATAATTTAAGAGACTCAATCAACCAAAGATATCAACAAATGTAATAAAATATCTTTTCTTGGCTTAATTTATTACACAACTCGACTGTGATTGAGCATAGCCTAAAAACACATGCCAACTATTTTTCCCGCTACATCGAGTAGGACCTACAATCATATTTTAACACTGTCAAGCAACCTTTACTCTATAGATGTCACAAAATATCATTTTTTGCCTTTTAATTTATTAAACTGCTCGACCGTGATTTAGCATGCCCTACAAACACATATTATCTATTTTTTTCCCGCGATATTGAGCACAACCTACAATCATACTTTAACAAACTCAGCCATGCAGCTCGTACTCGGTTAACGTCACAAAATATCTTTTCTTGCCTTGTAATTTATTACACTACTCAACCGTGATTGAATAGAGCATGCAAACGTTTGCTAGCTATTTTTCCCACGACATCGAGTAGGACCTACAATCATATTTTAACACAATCTGTGAAGCAATCCGTACTCGAAAATATCATAAAATATCTTATTTTGCCTTTAAATTTATTACACTACTCGAAGGCGAATTAGTAGGACCTACAAATGTATGGTATCTATTTTTTTTTTCCATTGACATCAATTAGGACCTACAATCATATTTTAACAAAATCTATCAACCATGATGTCTCTACATTACAAGTGTCACAAAATATTTTTTCTTACCTTTTAATTTATTATGTGATTGTACAAATCCTACAAACATATGTTAACTATTTTTTTCCATGATATCAAATAGGACTTGCAAACATATTTTAACAAACCCGATCAAAAATGACATTAAGTTCTCGACACACGTCACAAAAATATTTTTTCGCCTTTCAATTTATTGAACTATTTGATTGTGGTTGAGTAGGACCTACAAACATATTTTAAGAAACCTAATCAAGGAAGACATCTCGTACTCAACAAATGTCATAGAAAATCTTTCTTGATTTTAATTTATCACAGGGCTCTATCGCAATTTAATATGACCTATAAACCCGCAATTGAAAATGACCTATAAACACAATCTATTTCTTTCCGTAGCATCAAATTGAACCTAGAAATACATATTATCTATTTTCTCCTGCATATTCGATATAGATCAATTATGTTCATCACTCGACTTGGATAAAGTAACCTAGTAAAAATGAAAATAATATCTTTTTTACAATTTTTTTTTTTTTTTTTAATTCTTTGGTCACATGTATCTCGCCAGCTAGTCATTCACGAAAAAAAAAAAATCCTTCCTTCTTAATAACCAACAAGTGAGAAAAAACATGTATAGAGAAATGAGACACGAGAAATTCGATACACAATGCTCTAAGCCAACATATATTTATTCATAGTATTTTCCGAAGCTCATAAAGCTCTCTCTCACTCTCTCTCAAAACCATCAGAATCAAATCAGAAGAAGAAGAAGAAGAATTCTGCGAATACTTCAATGGATCCTTGCCCATTTGTTCGTTTAGTTGTTAAGTCATTGGCCCTTAAACTTCCTTCCGCCACCAAATCGGCGGGTCCGGCTGGAGTCGACCCAACCACCACCCCATGCTATGCGAAGCTCAAAATCAAGAACTTCCCTTCACAAACAGCACTCCTCCCCCACTGTACCTCAACCACAAACGACCCACCGGATTCCTCCACTCCGGCCGCAGGCTTCCACCTCGACCCCGACGCCCTCCGCCGCCTCTCAAGCAAGCGCATTACCCTCAAGATCTCAATCATAGCTGGCCGCATTGGACGTACTTGTGGCGTCACTTCTGGTAAGCTCTTGGGCTCCGTTCAGGTTTTGATTGACCTTGGTAAAGCTCAGTCGAGGTGCGTCGTGTACCATAACGGGTGGATGAAACTCGGCGAGAACGTGAGCGAGAAGGATAAGCCGGTGACGAAGCTGCATTTGACGGTCCGGTCTGAACCGGATCCTCGATTCGTGTTCCAATTCGGAGGTGAACCGCAGTGCAGCCCGGTGATTTTTCAGATTCAAGGGAATATAAGCCAGCCGGTTTTCAGCTGCAAGTTTAGCGCCGATCGGAACCACAGGTCACGGTGAGGCCCCAAGCTCACTTTAGTAATATTGCGTAACACGTGCCAGGGTGGTAGGTTGCGTAGGCTATGGGCCTACCGCCTACGACTTTCTCTTCAAGTAGTTTCTTGAATATTATTTATTTATTTATTTTAAATTTTCAACATTAAATAATTGTTTTCCCAAAGAAAGTTAATTTTTTTTAAAGTAAATGATTATACCTATAATATTTTAGTGAGAAAATTGGCTTAAAAAAAATAAATTCTTTCAACTGATAATTATTACATTAATTGCTATTTCAGGTTCCCATTTAGGGAATAATTTCTTGTGATTATCTCCTAAATCTGATTACTTGGTCGAAGAAACAAAGATTAAGCTCTATAATTAATTGCCATCAATGCATAACACTTGTTTCCATGCCATGTGCTTCAGTGCTTGTAATTTTTATGAAAATAATATTCTCTATTTGACTTTTTGCTACTTAAGATTTACACTATCTGGTTTTTTAAGGTTTTTTTCCATGTGATGTTTATGGAAAATCAGGTCTCTCCCTCCAGATTTCAACATCAACAATAGAAGATGGATGATGAGAACTTTTTCGGGCGATAGAGACAGACCGGGAAGGGAGCGAAAGGGTTGGATGATCATAATTTACGATCTATCCGGTTCCCCCGTCGCAGCAGCCTCTGTGATCACGCCATTTGTCCCATCCCCGGGTTCTAATCGTGTTTCGCGATCAAACCCCGGTGCATGGCTCATTCTCCGGCCTAATGGCGACTCTGTTAGTAGCTGGAAACCTTGGGGTCGTCTTGAGGCTTGGCGTGAAAAAGGGCCGGTCGATGGCTTAGGTTACAAGTTTGAACTCGTAACCGACAATGGCCTAGCAAGTGGAATTCCGATTGCTGAAGGTACGATGAGCGTTAAAAAGGGAGGGAATTTTTGTATTAATAGCACGATCAAGGGTAGTTTTGTGATGGGATCGAGTGTGGAAGGTGAAGGAAAAGTGAGCAAGCCTATGGTACAAGTTGGAGTGAGGCATGTGACTTGCATGGCCGATGCTGCACTATTCGTCGTGCTTTCAGCTGCCATAGATCTCAGCATGGATGCTTGTCGTCTATTTTCGCATAAACTGAGGAAGGAGTTTTGCCATTGTGAACAAGAATCGTTCTTCTAGGACTTTGTCGAAAACCCTTAGAAAATCTTAATTAATTTCTTCATTTGCAGTGACAACCGTGGAATTCTAGGACTTCGGTTTGAGCTTGAAAGCTACCCTTTTTCCCCCTTGTTATCCCTCAGATTTCATTTAAACATGAGCTGCAATATTTCTGGTGTAACCAAGATTTTGCTCGAGTGAGCTGATACTGATTCATTATGCAACTTTTCCTTCGTAAACATCACAATTTTTGTACACTTTTATTTTGATTATTTCGTGGATGATAAATTGATTTCTTCTTTCAATTTTTATGACTAAACTTTATATGGATTGATGCATTACATACAGTTTGACAATGTATAAAGTGAAACAGGAATTTAATTTGTTTGCCATTAATAGTTTTTTGTTCTTCTTAATTTTAAGGTACTGTCCACCTCTCCTTAAGTCGTACCCATTTTAGGGTCGATCAGGTGAGAGTAATCAATACACTTGTAATGCTATACGCAATGTCGGATTGCCAACTAAACAATGACTTTGACAAGATGGCTTCAACTAAAGTTGATTATAACACCCATGAGTATCTTGAAGGGATAACTATTTAACCAATATAAGAAAAAGTGAACACTCTAGTCGCACATTTTAAACCGGAGCAAAGTCAAATATGATTGAAGTGATGAGGGTGATGTTTCATTTCCTTTCACCCTAATCCTTCGTATCCACCATGAAATATTAGACATTTGCAATATTTTGCCCGTATTTGATAAATTTTTTCAAAATTACACGTCTCAATGGATCCAAAAGTATTATTCACTTAGCGTCTGTTTGAAACCCATTTTTTCTGCCCGTCACAACAGTGTTCACTGACACCACTCATGACAAAGTCAACAAAGAAGGTAAAGAATAGTCAAAGATGTCAAGCTTTATGGGAGGAATTATTCTTGTCACATAGTGAACATGAAGTGGGTCCCCCAACTGTAAATTGAATTTGTGAGCTACCATTTCTGCACTTGTCAGGCTTCACTGTTGCGGAAATTGGAAAGCAGAATTAGAACGGGTTTCAAACAGACGCTTATTAATCATTCATTTTTATCTACTTATAAATTAAAAGTTTCTAAATTCTTCCCAAACGGTCCTTAACCTCGACTCTTTTCGAACCTCACTAACTTGAGCATGATAGAATCTTTCGCCGATGGCACTTACTCTCTTTCAACGGCCTAATGAGACTACCAAAATTGAGTCTTAGGTGGAATCAATTGAAAAACTTGTTAAACCAGGTCATTGAATTACAATAAAATTTGTCAAAGCCCGTCAAACCTTATGACCTAATGCCCAACTATGTTAAATCAACCATTTATTGTCTAGATGGATGGAACGAAAATGGAAAATGAAAGGGACACAACAAGGCAGGCAAACGTTATTTTTGAAAAAAAAAAAAAAAAACAAACAAAGAAAAACGTGAAACGCCACGGAAAGTTATATAAATATTATTAAGCCCCTAATTGGTAAGGATTGAAATTAGATTTTTAGTAGATATTGATAAATTTGATGAAATATATAATTAAAAAGTTATGAGTCGCATAAAATATGTGATTAAAATTAATTGTTAACATTAACTTAGATTAAAATCTAAATTTTAATTTCATCCAATATTGGCTAATATTATTTTGTTAATTTAATGTTTAACTTCAAAAAACTATTTAATATACATTACGTAATAAAAATACCATGCTCATTCTAATCCAACTAAATTTTAACATTGTCATCTTAAATGAATTCTGGAACAAAATGTGGTGAAAAGTAACACGGAACTTATTTAGCGAGGGCTGCCAGCACTGGAAATAGGAAATCTAGATTTATGTTAAAATTTATCATTATAATTTTTTTGTGTAAAAATTAAAGTACATAATTTTTATGTTAATTTTTAGTTGCAGCTCGTAATAAAGTTTTTTTTGCTGCTAAAATTTATGAATTTTCATCTGAAAAGTTTCCTAAAAATTTACAGAGTTTTCAAATTTTATTAAGAAATGGAAAACTTCTTTTAAGTTTCCGAATCGTTTTCGGAGACTTCAAGAAAGAGTTTCGATTTCCGAAACAGAACGCTCATTTTAAAAATTTCCTAGATTTTGTTCATGAGACCTTTGAGCAATTTAGAAACCGCTGTTTCGAGTCTGGCCCAGCCTGCTACAATCCATCCCTATTAACTTATGATTATGTTATGTTTTGAAACTCAAATTCCACGTGAATTGAAAGTTTGATTCATGGAGAAGTGTAGATAATTTTGGTTTAGAAGTCTTATTTGATAAGAGATCAAATTTCATCATGGATTAAGAATTTGATTGAGATAAGATCTTTGGAATGGAGAAGAAAGTGTTTTGAACGTTTTGGGATAGAACTATGGGCGCCGATAGCACGAAGGAGAGATAGAATAGCCGGTGCCGTGGCGTGGGGGCCCTGGCTTTGCAGCTCATCCTGTTTAGCAGGAATTCCTGTTTGATTTTTTATACAATTTTGTGTTCTACTTCATCCATAATTTCAAGATTCGTCTCCTATATATATACTACACAAGGTGTAAGCTCTTAGAGACTTAAGAGAGACTTAAGATAACAATTAGATCATTATTATGTACATTAGAAACTTGAGAGAATTGTTTAAATTTAGATTGAAATAATTAGATCTTATAAAAAAAAATTAGTTTTTTGGTATAATAAATTTTCCTCTTCTTCCACGTATATCTTGGTTATTGTGTGATCCATTATTTTTCATATTGTTCATATTTTTTCGTCTTTAATTATTTCTCTGAATTCTCAGCAATGTGGTATCAGAACGATTTTAGTATCTTATTGGTTCTAACAAGTGGTATGAGAGCCAAGTTTTTCGGCGGGTTCTTGGGATGTCCAAATTAGTTATTAAAGTGAGGTTCGAACAAGGTTAATTGTTTCTGAGATGGCAACTATGAAATTTGAAATTTCACTTTTGGATTGTAATAATAGATTTTCTTTGTGTTAGATCAAAATGCTAGCGATTTTTGCTCAATTGGATCTTGATGATACTTTGTTGGGGATAGATAGAACGCCTGCAACAATTATTGAAAGAAAAAGCACCGAAAGGATTAGAATGCTCTATGAAAAGTATATCTTCATCTTTCCAATCAAATTCTTCATAATATGATAAAAGAGAAAAGTGTTATTAGGTTATGGTTAAAATTGGAGCAGCTTTGTGACAAAGTGCTTGACATGTAAGTTACACTTGAAACAACGCTTGTATTCTCATCGCTTGCGGAAGGTGGATTTTTGGAAGACTATCTATTTGTGTTCAAGGAAATTATTGATGATTTTGAGACAGTGGAGGTCAAGTACGATGAAAAGGACTTAGAGCTTATATTGTTATGTTCGTTGCTACCTTCATATGTGACTTTGAGAGATGTCATTCTCTATAATTAGGATATTATCACTATTGACGAAGTATATGACGTGCTTTATTCTAAGGAGAAAATGAAGTATCTGGTCATTTTTTTTAGGCCCAAGCAGAGGGTCTTGTTGTTCATGAGAGGAAGATAAGTGACCATGGAAGGGGCAGAGTCAAGGATAGAAATAGTAGTAAAGTCTGTTGGTATTGCAACAATAAGGAGCTCATGAAGAGGCATTGCTATAAGTGGCAAAAAAAGGTTTGCTAATACAGATTATAAGGAACAACCAAAAAGTTTCAAAAATGTCAATCTTGCAAAGGAAGAAAGTGATGAAGATCTTTTGGCTATTACTGAAGGTGACTCCAAACCTGATGAAAATTGGATTTTTGATTCGGGTTGTACTTTTCATGTGTTCAAACTGCAATTGGTCTTTTTCATATGAAATAGTTACAAGGGGTCCGTGATGATGAAAAATAATGAACATTGTAAAATAGTTGGGATTGGTAATGTCAAAATCAAGATGTTTGATGAGACGATTAGAACACTGGCCAATTTCGACATGTTCCAAGTATAAAAAGAAATGTAATATCTTTGAGTACTCTTGATCAAAAATGTATAAGTATATCGGTAGAGGTGGAGTTTTGAAAGTTAGTAAGAGTGCCGGGGTTGTGTTAATAGGACGAAGAAAGTCTCAGTTATATATGTTAGAAGGTTCGACGGTCACTATGAATGCAGTTGTAGTTTATGGTTCGATAAGCAATAACTCGGGTATAGTTAGTTGTGATCGAGTTGTTTATGGTGGTTCAAACAATAAAATTGGGGAATCTTCTAGTAGCTCAGGTGGAGCTTGTTGTGATCGTGTCGATCATGTTACCCATGGTGATTCGAGCAAACTCAGGTGGAGTTGGTTGATCGTAGTGATTCGAGCAGATTTGGCAGTAATGAATGGGAGGATTCAGGCAAAGATGGTGTGCAAAATAGTTCTACTGGTAAGAAAGGGTTGGATTTAGTTCACAATTGCTGAGTATGATCGATAGAGGCATGGCGTGTCCGGAAAGGGCATGGTGGAAAAGTTGTAAAATGACTTGAAGAGCAAAGACTTAAATTCTTTGTTATGGAAATTATGTCAAGATGGAGTTTGTTATGTTTTGTGACTCAAATTCCATGTGAGGAAGTAGGCCTGGATATAATCCGATTCGATTCAGTTCTAAAGAGAATCGAATCGAACCAAAATTTTCGAGTATTTAGTAAGTGGACCCGTCGGGTCCAAATTTAATTATGGAACCATTCGGGTTTGGTTCCATTTGGTTCGCTTCGATTCGCTTCTATCCGGTTCCCGAGTTCAGTACAATAATTAATTTTTTTTTATATATTTACAACAACGCTATATTAGTTCGACTATGGTATATTCAATATTAACTCTTAAAAAATAATATAGCCAAATTTGATGATATCTTTTGCGCATCTCTTTGTTAAGTTTTTCATAAATCTGACTGTTAAAATCACAAGAAGAGGAAGATAATCAGTTCATAATAATAGAACGTCCACTCCCAAATAGATGCCCCTCGCAAGTAAATAATGATTGACCTGACGGACCCAATAAGTGTCTTTCTTTTCATGAATGTTCCCAAAGGATTTAGTAAGCAATGCATTATCCCAACACTTAATATCTCGAAATCCCAAACCTCCTTGTTTGAATGATCCGAAGAGACAAAAACTCTTTAGTTCATATTTTTATGGTAAAAAAAGAAGGTAAGCAAACATCTACGCAAGCCACTAACAGGATTTTGGAATTCCAAAGAAAATTCCTACAAAGCCGTAAAATTCTCGATGTAATGGATAACCAAAAGTATTCAACTCCTTGTAAGACTTCCCTCCCGACGTAAGACAATGAAGTGCGTGTCCAAGAAAGGGGCATAATGATTAACTTTCAATTTCTCTGCTGCAAGTGAGATTCCCAAATATCTAAACGGCATAGCCCCCTTAGACATATCCACAACTTCTTGTATTTCTTCCAAATCTTCTCGGTGAATTTCCGTCGCGTATAGATTGGATTTATTAGCATTCACTTTTAATCACAAGTAATCACTAAACTTAGACAAGCAATTCATCAATATGCATATCGAAATAATATCACCTCTAGCAAATAAAATAAAATCATTCGCGAAAGCCAAATGTGTGATATTCAAGAGCCCACACTTTGGATGATAGTTGAACTCATTGTTGCTAGTAGCCCTCTTCAATGATCTTGAAAAATATTCAAGACAAATCACGAATAGAAATGACGATAACGGATGACCTTGTCTTAGTCCCCTTTTACCTTTAATGAAGCCATATAAGCTACCATTAAGTGCAATAGAGTAGGAGGGCATAGATACACATACCATCACCCACCAAATGAATGTAGCCGAAAATCCCAGTCCCTCCAACACCAACTTAAGAAAGCTCCAGTCGATAAAATCATATGCCTTCATTAGATTGATTTTAAGTAGGCATCTAGGTGATATTCTCTTCCTATTATATTACCTCAACAATTCCTGAGCGAGGTTTACATTTCCTATCAAAATTCTACCCTAAAAAATGGCCTTCGACTAATCAATAATGGACCCAAGAGTCAGTGACAATCTGTTGGATAAGATCATTGTAATGACCTTATACACCACATTACAACATAAGATGGGCCTATAATCACCAACTGTGGATGTGTGGCTGCCTTTAGGAATCAAAGCAATGACGTTGTGATTAAATTGCTTAAGCTATGAGCTAGACTTGAAAAATTCAGTTATGGCCTCCACAAAATCACCTCCAACCGTCCCAAGCTTCTTTAAAGAAACATGAGGTATAACCGTCCGAATCCGGTAATTTATCATCTCCAATATCAAACAAGGCTACCTTGATTTCTTGTGTAGAAATTTCTGTGTCTAGAGCCTTAGCTTGGTCCAAAGAGAGTAGCGCCCTCCCAAAAGTGTTTGGATCAATAGGCTCACAAGCAATATTCGTGCCCAACAATCTTCGATAAAATCCAACAAATTTGCTAGCCACTTCATTTTGTGAAATCGTAAGATATCCATCCTCCTTTGTAACCGCTGAAATGAAATTCTGTCTAGCATTCCTCTTCACCATGGAGTGAAAAAATCTCGTACACTTTTCACTCTTTTTCAAATAGACATATTTTGCTTTATTTCCGCTTCGCAAATATCCACCATTTTCTTCCGTAACCATGCGACAATATTTAGCAAATTCACATTATTATGCTAATCATGCTGCTCAAATTGAGCTGTTTTAAGGTCAATTTTTGTCCGGTCTACCCTAGCCAAAATTCCTTTCAACCGTTGTAGTTTTTTGCACAGAATAAACTGCTTAGTACCATGAAACTGTTGGTTCCAAGACATTGCAACCTGATTTTGAAAATTGGCATGTTCTACTCACATGTTGAAGAATTTGAAGTGTTTGCCTTTCACCCCCATCATTTTGAAAAAGAGACACAATACAAGGCGAGTAATCCAAAAGGCACACCATCGGTTGAAATTCTGCTAATGCATGAAAACAAACTTGCAAGCACTTTTCGTTTACCATGGCTTTATCAATCTTGATCCACACTGAAGGTGTGCTTCGTTGTGAATTTATTGTCCATGTATAAAAGCATCCAATGGACCTCAAATCGAAAGACCCATATTCAAGCAACAATTCTCGAAGTCTCTGATTTCATACCGGATTACTTCCGTTCCGTTATATCTTTCATCATATCTTAGGACATTGTTAAAGTCTTCCATGATCAACCAAGGGCTTGAACACTTTGCACTAAAATCTACTATATTGTTCCAAAGAGATCTACGAGAACAATTGAGTGAAATGCATAATTGAAACTAATACAAGTTGAAATGGAAGTTACCTTACAAGTAACGTAGCAATGTATTACTTGAGGAGTAGCTTCCAAAACTTGCAGCTTTTGCCTCATCCCATGGGACCAAAATTCTTCCAGCCACACGCAAGAGAAAATTATCCACTTGCCTTCATCCGCCA
>CAIGRB010062413.1:27869-45753 GCA_903798255.1 Fraxinus quadrangulata
ATAAATTTTTTAGCTTATATAACTGTTATTTCATTTTCAAATGCCTCTTTCAATTGAGTTGGTTAGAGCTTGCAATTCTTATGAGATGTCTCTGGTTCAATTCCCTAGCTTGCAATTCATATATTTTAAGTTCTCAAATTTTTACCATTTTACAATTTTTACCAAAATTAATGGCAATAGGGATGGGGGAGTCAAACCCGTGACTATTCTTAAAGATTATTGAAATCCTTACAATTAGGGCACTTGCTGAGTTTGATAATATTTTTAACATAATAATATATATTAAGTTTAATAGTTTTAATACAATTGTAAAAATTCGAACTCGAACTCTTCCTTTGAATTATAACTTGGCCACAATGTCATTTAGTGAGTATTTTTAACTTGTATAAAAAATTATATAGGTTCAATTTGAACAAAATAAATTTTTTATTTAAATTTTAGACATTGATTCCCATTTTTTTTTCAAAATACATTTTTCTCTCTTCTTTTCAACCACACAATTTTCAATAAAATAATATTACACGTAAATTTAAAACTTTTTCCTTATTTTTAAACACACATTCTCCAGCAAATCACTATTCTAAAATATATTTTTTACAAAAATGGGCATCAAATGAACTATTAATATTTTATTACTATCGACGGCCAACGGCCGCCCGTGCTGACTTAAAATTCCGGATCCGCCCCTGGCTGCAATATATGACTTATTCAATTTCCCCTTAAGCTTGTCATTTGAATATGTCTCTAACCTATGAATTCACAGTTCGCTGCCCCTTTTTCTACGTTTAATTACTTTATCCACTTTAGTTGCAACTCTGTTTCTTATTTTTGTTTACGACGGTAAACTAATTTTCCTCGTCATCCTCTTGATTCACTTCCCGATTCACTAGGTGCATTTCATTTTTCTCCCCACAGTCAGCCGTCCCAGCTATCTTGGCAACTTTTATATTCTTCAGACTTTCTGCATTAAAGGTTTGTGCATCATCTTTTGTCTTTTCGTTCTTACTTTTGGCGCTTGGTGCGGCAAGTTATCACCCTCAGTCTTCTTGTTGACATTGCTTCCCAATATTGGAAGCCCAAACATTTTACATACACTACAAAACTTTGGTACGTGTTCATAGACAATCTTTTAGTTTCTTGATTTCCCAATTGGTAATTGTTAGAATTTGATTGTGACCCGAATTCCTTAAAGTAATTGAAGAATTTTAATTGAAGTGCGCGTCAAGAAGAATTAAGTTTGGAATATTTGAATTCCTATATTAAGTTGAAGTTTTATTTGAAACCCATTGGGAGTTGAAAATTGGTATTGGACTTGAAAAAGAGTTCGAGATGGAGAAAATAATTTGGAACAAAAAAAATATTTTGGGCACGCTCGGCGCCGTTGCGCTGTGCATGGGCGTCGCGACGCCACCTGTACTTGTTCCAGTTTTTCGCATTCTTCTCTTATTTTTTATTTTGCACTCGATTTTTTGGCATCCTGCTTTATCAAAAACTCTATTAAGAGGGTTTGAATGTCTCTTACATGTTCCCTATAAACATTATACTCTTCTATATAATTTCATAGTGTGATAAAAGAGATTACTAGAACTTTAGGATCAATTGTAAATCTCTCCATTATTATTGGTGCAATAAAATCTCCTAATTTCTCTACCATATTTTCTTGTCTTCTTTTATTCTTATGCTTGCGATCAAATAATTCATTATTGTGTCATATAACTTCAACATTTCAATTCGGTGGTTGATTTCATATCAAGTGGTATCGAGTGATACGTAATCCTTGTATTCCCAACAATTGGTATCAGAGATTCTGAGCATAATTAACACAAAAAGTGGTATCAAAGCGCCTAGGTTCAATAGTTCCGCAAGAACGCAGGGTTTGATTTATTCAAGGTATTTGTTCATGATGGCTTCCATGAAGTATGACATTTCACTTTTAGATCGAATCACAAGATTTTCGCTATGGCATGTTAAAATGCGTGTAGCACTCGCACATCATGATTTGGATTATACGTTATTGGGAATTGACAAGATGTCTGCAACTTCGACCGCGGAGGAGAAATTACGGAAGGATAAGAAAGCAGTTTCTCATATTCATCTTCATATATCGAATACTATTCTTTAGGACATTTTGAAAGAGGGTTCATTAGCTGATTTATGGTTGAAATTGAAGCAATTGTGCATGACTAAAAGTCTTATAAGCAATTGTATCTTATACAGCATTTATACTCTAATCGAATGGCTGAAAGAGGATCACTAGAAAATCACATGCCTGTATTTAAAGAAATCGTCGCTGATTTGAAAACTTTGGAAGTAAAGTATGATGAAGAAGATTTGGCTTTGATCCTATTGTGTTCATTGCCCACTTCATTTTCTTCATTTAGAGACACGATATTATATAGTCGTGATACTCTCACCATAGAGAAGATGTATAATACTTCGTTTTCAAAAGAGAAGATATGGTATCTGGTTTCAAAGGTCAGAGATGAAAAAGATCTTGTTGCTCATGGTGGTTCTGTAAGGGATAGATCGAAGTCTAAGTTCAGTAATTAAATTTTTAACTTCTGCAAGAAGATGGGACACTTGAAGATAGATTGCTACAAATTGCAGAATAAAGAAAGGTTGGCTACAAGTCGATATGGGAAACAATTAGCGACTTCAGGTGAAACTGACATCACGGAGAATATTATAAGCGAGTGAGATCTCTTGGCTATTTTTGACATCGAGTTTAAACCAAAGAATGATTGGATTATGGATTCAACATATTTGTTTCATATGTGTCCTAATAAGAACTTGTTTACTATATATGCAATCGTTTCCAAATGTGTCGCAGTTATGAAAAATAGCACACCTTGTCGGGTTACTGAAATTGGTACGATTAGATTGAAGCTATTGGATGGGACAATTAGAAAACTTGGCCAAGTTTGACATGTTCCAAATTTGAAGAAGAATCTCATCTCACTGTCTATCATTGATTCGAATGGTTATGAGTTCTTTGGTGGATGTAGAGTTTTGAAAGTTTGTAAATGTGCCTAGGTTGTATTGGAGGGACTGAAAATATCTCAGTTATGCATTTTCCAGGGTCATGCAGAATCTAAAAGAGTCAATCAGAACAGGTTCAGTACTGTGGTGGACATTCAGTTTGGTACAATACCTTCAGGAGCTCGTAAATGGTCGGATTTGAAGAATACTGCTCAATGGAGTTCAGGAGATATGGATAATGCCACTTTGCCGCCATTACCTGCAGTGCCATTTTATTAACTGTTAGGGACAGACCCAGTGGTAAAAGGTATGTGGATACTGATTTTGTTGAGCATACTTTCAGCGTAGTAGAATGTGTACCATCTAACAAGGGGTTTTCTTTAAAGCATTTAGGTTTGATTCTGCTTTGGGGTGAGTTACAACCCGATTTGGTAAATTTTAAAATCATTATGATTTTTTGAGAATTTGAGGTAATTCTGCAAAATAGTACTTGTATTCATTAGAAGAGGTGGAGTATTTTGTGTTTGGTTAGAGAAATCAGTTTTAGTTATTGTTAAAGAGTCAGTTCATTCCTTTCAGACGGATTTTCTTCTCCAGGTAGAGAAAATTTAGGAACTTTGTTCGTTATAGTGAAATTCGTGTCAATGTGGAAATTGTTAGATTAATTCTAATTGAAGTGGACGTAAAGAAAAATTCAATTTTGAATTCTATTGGAGTCTTATGTCAAGTTGAAATTCTATTTTGAAAGCACACTGGGAATTGAAAATTGGTATTGGACTTGAAAAAGAGTTTGAGATGGAGAAAATAACTCGGAACAAAAAATTATTTTGGGTAGAACACCCAGCGCTGCATGGCGTCGGGGCGTCCGAAGATAGCGCCATGTTCCGATTTTTCCCCTTTTTATCTCCTTTTTCATTTTGGACTCGATTTTTTAGCATCATACTTTATCAACAACTCTACTAAAGGGTTTGGACGTCCCCTACATGTTTTCTATAAATATTAGACTCTTCTATATAATTTTATAGTGTGAGAAAAGATATTACTAAAATTTAGAATCAATTTTATATTCCTCTATTATTATTGGAGAAATAAAATCTCTTAATTCCTCTGCCATATTTTATTGCTTTTTTTTTTATTATTATTTTGTTTGTGATACTTTATTATTGTATCATATAACTTCAATATTTTAATCCAGAGTGGTATCGAGTGATTCGTGATCCTTATATTCTCAACAATTGTTATCAGAGATTATTGGCATAATTAACACAACATTAACTTCATGTGAATAGATTGCACTTAGTGCTTTCAAATCATATACCTTAGCCAATACTCTAGCATATGAAAGTCTTCCTTTTGTAGATGTTAGTTTGTAAGTTGAAATAGGTTTTCCCACTATAGATGTAATCTTACTTAAGGCTCTTGGGTTTCAACAATCTAGTGGCAACCCTGGCAGATTGATCAAACCGATAGAGTGCTAATTTCACTATCATCAAACTCATAGTAACGTGGCATAATTTTAAGCATAAGAGCCCTACCAAGTACAAAGTAAGGTCCCCCGTGAAGTGCACTGGCCTTGAAGCCTCATTATCAAACTTGAAGGTAAGCCAACCACTTACATGAACAAAATAACGATAATATACCTTCCAAGTATCACATAAACGAAGTAGAGTAGCCTTACCTGGGAATCGCCCGGCAAAGTACCCAACGAGGCAATGTCCCCAAGCCTCCTCAACGACATCAATATGTCCATCTTCCAAAACCACACCATCCGACTGTATGGCGCAAGTATGTAGTTTAAAACCTTCGTCAATATTTCTATTGTCCTTGAATAGGTTAACCCATGGTGCTTTGTCTCCAGTTTGGTCCGATTTTCTCAAACACTTGGTGAGTTTTTAGTTCAATCTGGTAGTCCTATCCAAAAAACCTTAGCAGCGTCAAGAGCATCGATTTTTGAAGATGGAACTTCTGCTTTCTTGTTAGAAAAACTAAGGTCATTATTTTTGGTACCCTTAGCTTCACCGTCCACCAATATTGGCTGGAAATTTAGCTTTTGAGGAGGTAGCATGGGACGGTAGTACCTTCTTTGTACATGGAGTAAGTTGACCAGATTTTATTCTTCCTCATAGTTACTAGAAGCAATCACAGTAGAAGAAAGCTATGCTGGTTAAAATGGGTGAAGAATAAAGAAGAAGATGTATAGATGTAGATAGATACAAACCTGGTAGATTTCAAACACTTCGGGAAAATATTTGAAAAAGTTCAATCATTGTTTTTTGAATAGAATTTCAAATAGAACTTCCCTTTTTGAAAACACACTGAAGTTTATCCAAAATAGACAAAATTCTCATGTCAAAAGCTGAAAAGCAAGCTCTGACACTGCATGCCCAGGTTGACTGATATAAACAATACAAAAGAAGCTTTAAAATTATTACCCAAACTGGTAAAGAACAGTATGAAGAACCATCTTGAATCTTTAAGTTGAAAACCCACACAAATGGCCGATTTCTGCCCAGAATCCAACCTGAAAATCGATTTTCCACTGTTAGAAGAATAAAAATGCATCTCACCTATTTAATTTAATTTAATGAATTTAAAGTTCGAGATACATGTATTGATAATTTAATATGTACTAGTGAAGTGTGGTTCATGTATGCATATATTGGTAATTAATATGTACCTAGTGAATTATGGTGAATGTTGTAGTATTAAATTGAGGGATGAACTTATGTGATAGGAAGTCCTATAAAATACCATTGTAATCTTGAGTTGAAGATAAGTCCACAATTGAATAGAAAATCATTTCCTCCTCATTGAGTTTTTTCTCTTCCTAAGTCCATTTCTATTTTCCACAAAGTGGTATCAGGGCCTAATAGTAGAAACCATGGCAAATAGCAACATGATCCCCTTCCAAGTCCCAAAACTATCCAAAGAGATGTTTGATAAATGGTGCATCCGTATGAAGGCACTACTTGGTGCACATGATGCGTGGGACATTGTGGAAAATGGTTATGAGGCTCCCACCGATCTAACTGTTCTCACTCATGCACAAAGGGATCTATTACAAAGCACCAAGAAAAAAGATCAAAATGTTGTTTCTCTTATTTACCAAGCACTGGATGAAGCCATCTTTGAGAAGGTTTCTAATGCTACTACAACAAATCAGTTATGGGATATGCTTCAAGTTGCCTACAAAGGAAAGGAGAAGGCAAGAAAGTTCGCCTTCAAAATCTAGGAGGTGAATTTGAAGCTATTCTAATGAAGGAATCTGAAAAGGTGTCGGATTATGTTTCAAGAGTCATGATAGTTGCACCAAATGAAGAGTCTTGGTGAAGATGTAACTGATTTAAGGGTGATTGAAAAAAATCCTTAGATCAGTTAGTGAGAAATTTGATCACGTGGTGACTGCCATTGAAAAGTCGAAGGACTTGTAAGACATGACAATTGAAGAACTAAGCAGGTCATTGGAAGCATATGAAGAAAAGCTTAATAAAAGAAGGAAGGAACCCATTGAGCATATTTTACCATCAAAGCTCACTTTTAAAGACAAGGAAGATAAGTGCAATACAAGCTAAAGAGGATGAGCTTATGAACAAGGGCATAGCCGAAATTTTGGAAAAGGAGGAGGTAACCATATTTTATTTCAAAACAGAGATGGAAATTATCAATCCAACTCAACAAGAGGACATGGCAGAGGAGGAGCAAGGCCATATCAAAAGAGGTATGCTAAGTCATAAGTTAAATGCTATACTCGTCATGAATTTGGACATTATTCATGGGAATGTAAAAATGGTAATAGTGTAAATGCTAACCTTTCTCTTGAAGAAAATATTGAAAATAATGAAGATGTGGAGTTTATTCTTTTGATAGCTTGTAAAGACTTGCAGCAAGGAGAAAAGAATTCTTAGTACCTTGATACTGGAACAAGTAATCACTTGTCTGGGAACAAAGATTTGGTCATAGAGTTTGATGAGAAAGTTGGTAGCAATATTACATTCGAGGATTCCTCCAAAATTCAGGTAAAAAGAAAAGGTAAAATCTTAATACATTTGAAGGATGGAAGTCACAAATTTATTTCTAATGTTTAGTATGCTCCAGATATGAAGATTAATATTTTGAGTGTGAGTCAATTATTGGAAAAGGTTATGATTTGTTCACAAAAGATTGCGTCGTATTTTTAAAGGATGATGCAGGAAATTTGATTGCTAGAGTACCCATGGTGAAAAATCGTTTGTTTTTGTTGCCCAAACAAACTGACGTGGCTAAATGCTTTACATTATGCTATAAGGACTCATCATGGTTGCAACATTTACGATTTGGGCATATGAATTTTGAAGGGCTCAAAACAATGGTCAGGAATTGAATAGTGAAAGGTTTGCCTCCAATAAATCAATCTTTGTGAATGATGTCTTCTTGGAAAGTAGTCAAGAAAGAGCTTTCCAAAGAAGTCTCAATCAAAAGCTTCAAGCCACCGCAATTGATACACAAGGATATATTTGGGCCAATCACTCCATGTTCTTTCTGTAAGAACAAATATTTCCATTTATTTATTAATAATTTCAATAGAAAAACATGGGTTTACTTTCTTAAAGAAAAAATCGAAGGTATTTAAGTGCTTTCAGAATTTCAAAACTCTCGTAGAAAAAGAAAGTAGATTTAAAATCCAGGCTATGAGATCAAATAGGGGAGGCGAATTCACTTCTAGAAACTTTCAAGAATTTTGTTATGCCAACAGGATTTGCCCGTTTCTAACTGCTCTAGGATCGCCACGGTAGAATGGTGTTGTTGAATGAAATAACTGAACAATTCCCAATATGCCAACGGGATTCGCCTGTTTCTAACTGCTCTAGGATCGCCACAGCAGAATGGTGTTGTTGAATGAAATAACTAAACAATTCCCAATATGGCAAGGAGCATGATGAAGACAAAGAAAATGCCAAAAGAATTTTGGACAGAAGTTGTCGATTGTGGTGTCTACTTGTTGAACCGGTGTGCAACAAAAGCTTTAGCCCACAAGACTCCACTTGAAGCATGAAATTGGAAAAAACCAGGAGTACCTCACTTGAAGGTATTTGGATGCATATGCGTGTGTCCTTGATGAGAAGCACTCAAAACTTGATTAAAAAATAAATAAATGTGTGTTTGCTAGCTACGATTCAAGAACAAAAGACTACAAGCTTTACAATCCAAGTGATGAGAAGGTGTTTATTAGTAGAGATGTGGATTTTGATAAGGAAGCAATGTGGAATTGGCATGTTCAAGAAGAAAACAATGATTTTCTTCTTTTCTTGGAAGAAGAAGATGACAATGAAGAAAGACATGAGATCACCACTCTCTTACTATTACCATCGCGTGGTGAAATTGATGTTTCTGAAGGAAGTTCAAGTGAAATGCCTTGAGTACAAGGAGGCCTTTGCGTACAAGGAGGCTTGATGATATTATTTACTTTTGTCTTTTTACAAATACTGAGCCCATAAATTTTAATGAAGTTGTTGAGGATGAGAAATGGAGAAAAGCCATGAATGAAAAAATATAAGCAATTGAGAAAAAAAACACTTGGGAATTAACAACTCTTCCCGAGGGACATGTTGTCATCGGAGTCATATGGGTGTACAAAACAAAGAAAAATTTAAAAGGGTAGGTGGAAAGATACAAACCAAGACTCGTGATGAAAGGATACAAGCAGCGTCAAGACATCAATTATGAAGAAGTTTTCGCTCCTGTAGCTCGGTTAGAGACCATACGGCTAATAATTTCTTTGGCCACTCAAAACAAATGGAGGACTTTCCAAATGGATGTCAAGTCAGCCTTTCTCAATGACTATCTTGAAGATGAGGTTTATGTGTAGCAACTCCCGATTTTGTTGTGAAAGGAAATGAAGACAAGTTGTTGAAATTAAATAAACCTCTTTACGAGCTAAAATAAGCACCAAGAGCCTGGAATTGTAGAATTGACAAATATTTTCATGAGAGTGGCTTTACCAAGTGCCATTATGAGCATGTTCTCTACATTAAGGTGAATGTTAATGGAGTTCTAATTATTATTTGCATGTATGTCGATGATCTAGTTTTAAAAAGCAACAATCCAAAGATGTTTGAAGAATTCAAGAAAGCAATGTGCAATGAATTCGAGATGACAGATTTAGGACTTATATCCTATTATCTTGGGATAGAAGTGAAGCACATGGAGGAAGGCATTTTCACCTCACAAGAAAATTATGCAAAAAGAAGTTTTACAGAAGTTCAACATGAGTAATTGCAATCCATTTAACCCTCCATTGGAACGTGGCATCAAACTTTCAAGATATGATGATGGTGCAAAGGTGGACCCAACCTTGTTTCGAAGTTTAGTTGAAAGCTTGAGATATTTAACTTGTACAAAACCTGATATATTATTTTGAGTTGGAATGGTCAAGCGTTATATGGAGGCTCCAACAGCACATCTGGAAGCTGCTAAGAGGATTTTACATTACATCAAAGGTACTCTTGATTTCGGGTTACATTATTATACCTCTAATGATTTCAAACTTAGAGGTTTCGGTGATAGTGTTTGGGGTGGAGATATTGATGATCAAAAGAGTACCGGTGGGTTCGTATTTCACATGGGTAACACAGCTTTTACTAGGAGCTTGAAGAAGCAACCAATTGTTACTTTGTCGACTTGTGAAGTAGAGTACATTGCTGTTAGTTCTTGTGTTAATCAAGCGGTTTGGCTGATTTATCTATTGAAAGATCTTCATTTTGCACAAAGGGAGCCTACTTTAGCAAAGAATTCGTTGTTTCACGAACATAGCAAACACATAGACACCAAATATCATTTTGTGCATGAATGCATTGTAAAAAAGATGGTGAAGATTAGTTATGTAAAATCTCTAGACCAAGTTGGAGATATTTTCACCAAGGCTCACAAGTTCGATACTTTTAAGGCATTAGGAAGCTTGCTTGGAGTACATAAAATTCGTGTTTAATGAGGATGTTCGAAGAATAAACATGCATTTCACCTATTTAATTTAGTTTCATGAATTTAAAAGTTTGAGATACATGTATTGGTCATTTAATATGTACCTAGTGAAGTGTGGTTTATGTATGCATGTATTGGTAATTAATATGGACCTAGTGACGTGTTGTGCATGTTGTAGAATTAAATTGAGGAGATGAATTTACGTGATAGGATGTCCTATAAATACCTATTTAATCTTGAGTTGAAGATAAGTCCACAATTGAATAAAAAATCTTTCCTCCTCATTGAGTTTTTCTTCCCAAGTCCATTTCTATTTCCCACAAAAGTTGAAACTGTGAAGGCCGAACCAAAAGATAGAACAAATGAAGAGTCTGAAAGTTGAGCTCGATACTACCAAGGGAGGTAGGAAACCGAGTTAGAAATAGGATTCTTCAAGAATGCTAAGCTGGCCAAGAACTTCCAAGAAACTAAAATCTTTTAGATGTACCAACGTGAATCTTGATAGATTTCGGCTTTTCCCATTTGTAGAGAAGAAGAAGCAATATAAATTGGCCAAAATAGAATAAGCAGTGGGCCCCACAGTGTATTTAAATATTGCAAAAAATGGCGGGCCCCACCTACTTGTGTGTAGTCTAGTGTGTTTTTGTGGGACTTCAAACACACCTAAGGAAGAAGGTGAAATCAAAGTAAAGAAACAAGAAAATCTCAAAGGAAATGGGCAACCAAGTGGGACTTTCTCTCACTAGGCTTATAAGGCATCTTTCTCCAACACACTTAACTGGATTAAACGCTCTCTCAGGATCCAACTTGGTAGATTAAGGAACGGAGGAAGAATAACACTTGAATTGAAATCTCCATAAACAATGATTCCCAGCCAACTTCATCTTTCGCCGTGTCAAATTTGTTGCTTTTCCATGCAAAACCTACAATGCTCACAGTACACGGTCAATGGCAACACGTTTTTCACGTAAATTTCTTAGGTTTCTCCTCGAAAATCTTAGGAACATCGGATTGTGATGGCAATTTCTCGTCAGTTGCCATAGAAGCAAAATCTACTTGATCAAGATGGTTTTCTATCTATAAAACTATATATCTTTCTATCCTCGAGAGTAGGAATTTTGTGAATACATCAAGAGTTATTCCCCTTGTACATGGGATTTTTTGTCGAGCAGTATAGGCAATATACTGGTGCAGCACCTAATTGGTAGTTTTTTGTTTTTTGCCAACTGCCAATGAAAAATTGACAAGTGTCCCCCGTATAAACCTATTAAAATCTCATGTATATGTAGCAGCTCTCATACATCAAACTACTAGTCCCTTTCTTCTATATATACATAGAGATTTGGCATGTAGAGGTAGAGCCCATAATGTCTCATTTAACATAAGAGTATAGACAAAATAGCATTAATCGATATTTTCACGGCTATATCGACAAAATACAAATTGCTTTTCAATTCCCTCTCCAAATACACGAGTTTGGGCCAAATATTTTCATATTCAAAGCATATTCTCCATGTGGAATCCCATTATCCCAATACACCTATTGGTAGGGATTAAATTTTAATCTTACCAAACAGGAACAGGGGCTTAGATTATTTTACCATAAAAAAACTCTTTCAAATTATGGCCGGCAGCCGCAGCATCTGGATATTCTCTTTGGAGATGTAGGCAAGTTGGAATATTTTATTTCAAAAAACCTTTAAAGGTTGATGTTGATTTATCACATTTTTGTATTTAAAAAAGTTCCAAGGGTTCGGTTATTCACCGATTAAAGATGTACGTTATATGGTTAGTCAATGTGTTTTTATCCATATTACTATTAAAAGTCGAAGTGTACAATCTCTTCTTTCTTTCCTTTTTGCAATTAAAATTAACGTTGCGCTAATTTTAACTTCAAAAAGTTAACATACGAGGGTGGCTTGTCTTTTTCTTTGTATGATCGATAGAAGACGTCTATTGTGAACTATGGTAATCCAAAATTAAAAGGTTCCGAAGATAAATGGAAGTAAAAGTTGAGGGCCCACTTGATAAGGATCCAGAAGCAATTTTTCTATGTTGTTAGGTTGAGCAAGTGACTTGATAGGCATCTTTGCTTTCCTAATTCCTAATTTATTTACATATCGCTTTCATTAAAAGAATTTGCCCCTTAACCCATCCATTAAAAATCAAATAGTGATAATTTCTTCTAGAATTTGCCATATTTTTTTATATTTATATTTTCACACTGTTCAACACTATCACATACAGTTTTGTAGTTGGATTTTGAAGCCTTGAGCATGTCTATTTATTTTACAAATAATAAATTTATTTTATATTTTCTATATAAAGGTGAAAATTCTAACAATTTAGTAATAATATGTAGGATCATGTTATGTATGCTATGTTTACATAGCTCAGTCCATAAAGAATGACATAAAGGCCACGTGACGACCCCCTATTTGAAAATGCGTCTGGGCCCACAGGCGCCTCCAATAAAGGGCCGTCGTGTGACTTTTATGTTAAATGTTATATGTATATAAAAAATTGAGATTCGTATCAGTGTCAAACTTGATGTCAAATTTGGCGTATAAGTAACAAGATTGATAGAAAAATGCCACATATGCATTGCATTTACCTAACAACGTTACATTAAAAGAGTAATTAGGATAATTTATTGTTTATACATAATCATATTGATTAACATATTACAAGCTTACGGATCAGATCCACATCAGCACAGCACCTTGTAACAATTTTCTAATATTTTATACAAATTAATTAATATAAAAAACACACCACTCACGCAGTACGCCGGTCGGTGAAATCGGAGGCGAGCCTTGATGCGATGGCGGAGTGATACATATCATACGACGACGTATCAGTTGTCATCCTCCGGAGCTGCTTTGCCTTTTCCTCCGTGAAAGATCCCGGAGTGAACCGGGACCTCGCCTGTATCGGATCCGGGTGGTTGATCTTCTTATCGTCAGACTGTAAATAGTCCGGCTCCGACGAGACTCCGAATAGCGGGGTCCACCAGTGGGACGATGAAGTTTTTTTAGCTTCAGGTTTCCGGTCATCGGCGCTGATACTAGCTCTAACGATTGCCAGTGGCCGAAATGGTAACAAGCCGGACGCCATTTGAATCTGTAATTTTCTACTTTATGATGAGTTGATTTGATTTTGACGCTTGAAATGAGGGTTATAAAGAGGATGTAGAGGAAGGAAGATGGTGACTTGGTAATAAAAGTCAACAGATGAGTCCATGGGCTGTGAGAATTGGGGGTTTTCAAGACATAGTTAGTCACTCAACTATTAGAGTTGTTTCATTTTAGTCCTCATTTGTTTATTTCTAAGTTAATAACTGAATTTGTTGACCTTCAAAATTTGATTAAACTAGCAGTTAATATTATGGCTGAACAGCGAAATTGTCAAATTAAAGAATCGAACTGAAACTATTTTTTGAAATCGATTATTAAGTCCACATGATTCGTCAATATTTTAATTTTGAACCGAACCAAATTGTTTCGAAGTGATTTAATTTATGTTTCAATCTTTACAAACCATTTCGAAACGTCAAATCATTTCGAAAAAATTTAAAACAAACTAATTTAAATTTTTTCCAACCCAATTAAAACTAAACACATTACAGTTAAAAAGATACATCCATATTTAACATAACTTAATAAATTCAATACCTAAATAATGAAATTATATATATCAATTAATTAATTAAATCATACCCAAATACTCATCAATAATCACAATTATGAATACAAAACCCTCAAATTCGGTGAATTGTTGAACAATTGCCGTCGAACCATATTCATCGTCCGTCCACTACAATTGAGTTAACAATTAAATTTTAATTTTAATTCAAGTTCACACATTTTTTTCCTACTAATAATTTTCTCGAATCTAGGCTAAATTTTCAGGTCATCTCCCTATTGGTTAAATCCTAAGCAAACAATTTCAAGTTAAGATTGATTTCTAATCCTCTAATCTATAATATATTAAATATCGATAATCATTTTTTGAACAATTTTAAATCTACTACAATTTAATTATTTTAATAATGCCTTACTTTTCGTTTTTCAAAATGTAATAAATACTACAAAAGTGAGAATAATTTTTGGACGTTTTTAATCTTACTAAAATTCAATTATTTTAATAATGCTTTACTTTTTTTTTTTCCCAAATGTAATAAATACTACAAAATCCATGAATTTCGGGTTATTGATTATCAATTAATTAATATTCACATTAATTTAGACTAAATGAATCCTAACTTGATGAATTTTGATTTACCTGAATATAGAGTTATTATAAATGAATTTATTTATATTAATGTATCTAGGAATTTTAATGTGTTTAAATTCACTTATTATCAATTAATTCTTATATGTCAAATGTAGTATAAAAATGATGCTCATTTGTAGTATTTCATCATCATAAAAAATTGATTCATAAAAGTTGTGTTTTGAGAGTACAATTTTCTTCTCTTAAATTTCTATATTAAATTTTATTTTCTTTACTTCATTTTAGACTTATCAAGTCCTCCCAACAAATTTATATCAAGTATTACTTTTACAACACGTGTATTTCAAAATAACGTGTAATGCACGTTCAACTTTGACTAATCTTTAAAAAAATTCATTGAGATTATTTTCTGAAATAAAATTCCGTCCAATTAGTTCGAGTCCATTCTGTTTGAGAAGAATACTATCAATACTTTAGTTCGATCGTAAAGATTGATATAGTGTAGTATCGATTTCGGGAAAAAAAAACGTTGCATCTTGCGAGACATATGTCCAATAATCATGTTTTCACCTGTGCAGAGGTGAAATCTATTTGAAGGAAATTTAATACAATTTACATTTTTTTTTTTGACAGTACTGATCATTAAGCTGATAACATGTTTAGCTACAGTTCGACACAACTCGAGCCCCCCTCATAAATGAAGACATTTTATATTTAGAGGTTTCTTCTTTGAAATACACAATTTTTTGTTCACTTGACCAATATTGCAAGTTCATGGATATTAACATAAAAAAACAAAAAAAATTGGTTGTGCTACATGTATATAATGGTTATGTAACACATGTTGTGGTAAGATATAAATAAAAAATATTCCTCATTCTCCTTTTAACGTCTTGTCTGTATGTAAATTATTATGTAATTCCTTATATACAAGTAGTATTATTCATAGAAAATAATAAGAAAGAAATAGAAAATTTATAACTGTACTTTGAGAAGTTTTGTCAATAGGATATTTTTTTATTTTTATTTTTTGAGAACCTAAATGAATTTATGGTCTCGATAGCTGCATTCATTCTTGTTAAGCGGAGTTAAATATCGAAATAAAATTAATAAGAGGATAAAAACAAGAGAAAGCAAGATCGTTAAGAAAAAAATCAATGAGGAAAGAGAGGGGGACAAAAAAAATAAAAAAAGGAGAGAGAGAGAGAAGGAAGAAAAGGAAGATTTGCTGGAGACTTTGGTGTAAGAAAAAACTTAAAGGGAGAAAATTTATGTAATTTTATTCAAACCCATTTTAGTAAATAAAAAATATATATATTTAAAAGTGTGGTGTAACAGAAAAAGAAAAAAAAAAAAAAGAAAGAAATTTATGTTATGGTGACCTAAGATAAAAAAAAAAATGTAGTACATCTTCACCTGCTCCCTCTGGCCTTCGTCCCCTGCTAACCTTCACTTTACAAAAAACCACCACCTCCGTCCCAGCATGCTGCCCCATCAGCTCCGACCCCTCCCTTATTGATTTGCCAAATTTACTTTTTAGCGTAGTATGCATTATCTTCGATATACAAAAATTGAACAAAAACTCTTGTCATCTTTCCTTATTTTTCTCTAATTGAAAAGCAAAATTTTCTGAAATAACCATCAAATAAAATTGTTTGAAAATATCATCAATAATATGTTATAGTAATATTTGATCGTCTTTCTTGAATATGTTCTCGATACTTAAGGTCAGCCAAATATCATCAGTTATGCTACATGTACATAATGATTTATGGAATTAAACAACATGAAATCCAACGTAAAATCTCCACTAAATAAATTTCATGTTACAATGAATTGATAATAAAAAAAAACTATCAAGAAAAAATTATACAAAAAAATTTTCGTGTCCCGTGATTGGAGATCAGTTTCTTGCTTTTCTTGATTGGATTATTGGCACGATGAAGATTGTTTCGCGGTCATGAGAAGTTAACTCTCGGCCTTGATAATGGCAAGAAGACAATTGAACATCTCGGGGGTGATACTAGGCATCGATATTGGCTCCGAAGGATTGTATTCTTCTGCATAGTGATCGAGTACTGTCTTTAACATTGGAGATTTTGAAACTGGTACCCAAAATTCCTTGCGCTTTTCCCCCACGTAAACTGGGAAGAACCCACGACGAAGACGTCCCTTCTTGCCATCATTGGTGTCATCAATCAAAAGCTCGTACTCGTCACTTTTTTGGTTCTTGAAACATAACTTCTTCACCAACTCACCGAATTTCCCGAAAAGAGTCGTCATCTTCTTTAATTCAAGGTACTGTAATTCTATCGATCAGATTTGAGGAAAACAAGAATTTGTATTGAATGGCTTTGGATTCGAAAATCTTGAGAGCAAAGTGAAATTTACAAAAGGAGAGCAGATATATTTATAGCAGTGAAGGCATAGATTGGATAGGATTCCTATTTCTACACTGAAAGATATTTGCAAATTATGTATAGCTTTAAAGTCGAGATATACTTAAATTAGTATGTTCTTGTTTGTCCATAAAAAAAGTAAGTAAATATTTTCGCTAAATATGGCCAACAAAGATTGTTGTGTTACATGAAAAATATGGTACTTCAATAGAAGTACGTATTATTGGATAAGTCGTGTTTTTCAAATGTAATTCACTAAAAGAAAAGGCCAAAGAGATAGAGAAAATAAAGAATTAACGTGTTTTGCCTTGGGACTTTAATATATTGCATGAAATGAGTATTCATATGACGTCACCATCCGAATTACTTACATAAATTTATTTATTTATTTTAGAATCATTGATTGATATACTATTGATTATGTGATTATTTGCTATTTGAAATATCATTTTTATTATTATGTGTTGGGTACATAATTAACATGATAGGTATAACAGTAGGGTCGAACAGGTCGTGTGAGGGTAGGATAGTTATCCACGTCTCTCGTTCTGCGAGAAGGTTTGGGAGGCGGGATAGGTCGAGTAGACGAGAATGAAATATTCTCATTTTTTGTCGCATTTACTTATTTATTTTTAGTCTTTTAAATATGATTTAAAGTTCAAAAGAAAAGATATTATGAAAAATACAAAGCCCTCCCTAGAAATTTTTGACAATTTCAGAAGCACCTCATTTCTTTTCAAAACTAACACAAAACTTTTTTATTTAAGTTTAAAATAATGTATACCTCCTCCGAGGTTTATGACAATTTCAGAGACACTTCCTTAATTTTCAAAAATCATATGAACTAACTTGTTGAATATGCCTTCACTTTTCCTTCACATGTGGGTTCGTTTGATTGCAAATGTGAAAAATGAGTAGAAAGAAAATAAATTTCAGGAAATTGAATTGCCTAGAAATAATTTTATTGGGAATTATAATTAATTGTGTTTGATTTGTATAATTTTTCACCTGAAAAATGTTGAAAGTTTGGTGTCCGTTTGTCTTTGTTTTTCATAAAAAATTTCCATTAATATGATTTTTTTTTTACCATTGGGTCTAGAATTTGTTTCAATTGTAAAAAAAATAAAATAATAATACTAATAAAATTAAATTAAAAACTAACTTGGGCTATTGGATGAAACCGAAAATTCTTGTATGATTATGTGTTTAATAATTTTCTTATTTCTTTAAATTGGTACATTAGTAATGGTGGAATGGTACTTTGCAGAAAATGGCTTGAGGTGATAAGGATCGATCGATTGAAAGATTGATTC
>CAIGRB010062424.1:0-17000 GCA_903798255.1 Fraxinus quadrangulata
TTAGTATTTAGTTTGAATTCATTTTATTCAATATGTATAATATATATGTATTCAACATGTAATTAGATTGATTTAATAAGTATTTAATTTAATCAAGATATAATCTATTTAACATGTTTTACAATATTTTTAATTTATATTGTTCTATTGGAATGAAACTTAACTTCACGGACCATTGATACAACTTCAATCGTCTTGAGGCGTTTCAAATCTCATTTTTTTAATGTAATTGAAATTGATCCAAATTAAAATGTTATCAAACTTTAAAAATTGTTCAAATTCAACGAAAAAAATCAATCATTGGGCCATAAAAAATTGTTCAACAAAAGAATTATCGAGTCAATGTTAAATTGGAATCAAGTCCAAACCAATCAATACAACCTAAATCAACATGAGTTTGGTCTATTTGGATTTCAAAAGTCAATGAATTGATTTTGATTTGAATTATTATCAAAACAAACACGTTGAATTGGATTTGGATTGAACTTAAAACCAATTCAACCCAAACCTATGTAAAGTGCATGGAGACCGTTTTGGTTAGGGGCCAGAACCAGAGAAAGGGACAAACGGCAATTGACTTTCGGCGTGGGTATTGCTTGCACTGAAAATTTAGGACTATTTATGGAGGATTGAGAGGGAAAAGATGGCAGTGTTCATCCCCCGCTATCCATTTTATGTTGTCTTCCAGTAATTCCAATAAGGATGGAACTTCATCTTCATCCCCGAATTTAGCTGGTAATATCAGAATTTATGCTCAATAACATGCTTCGAATTCAAATGGAAATAATGGGCATTTTTGTTCATTTTGCAGCATTTAATGTTATTTTTTCATTTGATTGCTTATGTGGATGATTAAATTTTAGCATTTAGGTGACCAGATTCTCTCCATCACCAGGCGGAATCCTTGCTGCCAAACTGCTACCAAAATCTCGTGTTACTCCCAGTTTCCTTGTAAGTAACTTCAATTCTTTCTGTGATCTTTCCGGTTCCGAGGTTCGGATTATTTATATATTTTTTCTTTAAATGTCTATTGTTTCTACCGAATAGGTATTTGATCTTGATAACGATTTTATTTTTTTTAATTATTAAAATTTTTTGGGATAATTTGTTATAGTTCCGACGTTTCAAGAAATTAAAACAAGTGAAAGAACTTTTGAGTGTCACATTAAAACGAGTGAAAGAACTTTTGATTGTCTCGGTGACACAGACAATACTAAAAGTTTTCTTTTGAAATGTTATATGCATATGATTGTTGAAGTTAAACTGCAAAACTGAATTGTGTTCTAAATATTTCCTGTGCTCGCAATTTAATGTTAATCTTCTGTGCTTTTATTGATTTTACAGAGAAGAAACAAGATGGAAGTGGTAAAGGAGTTGAGGGAGTGTTTGCATTTTATATTCACAGGACAATTCTGGAGAATGGCAGTTCTGTGGACAGCAGCTTTGGTTTTTTCCCATTTGAAGTTGTTTTCCCCAACATTTTTACTGCCGAAATCCAAAGACTACTCTCATCGCTCTTTAAAAGACTGTATTTCTGCGTCAGCACCTGTAACGAGGCCCGTCTGCATAATCACCGGGGTAGATTAACTGTCAACGCTCCATATCTTTACAAATCACTTTGTGGCAATGCTAATCGTGTTTTTTTTATTCATGTATTGAATTTTGGTCATATATGCCATTGTTTATATGCAAATTTTTTTGGGCTTGCTGATTGTAGGCTACCTCTGGTTTGGGTGCTGCAGCTGCTTATGCTCTTTCAAAGGAAGGCTTTTACATTGTTCTTGGTATTCCATCTATCAGTTTCTTCCCTACAAAAAGTATTTTCTTAGATCGATATTCATGGTTATGAATCACATGTTAAGTAAATTTGCCTTAGTGTGATTGCTTATTCTCTTGCTATATTAATTGACTAAATAAAAATGAAAGCTCAGACCTGAATGGCTGAAGAACATTTTAAAGTATAGAATTTTAACTGTATTGTTATTATTCCCTTATATAATTGAATAGGAACATTAGTAACTTTAGAACGAAATATTTCTTGAGGGGGGTGGGGGTCATGTTATTGTTATGGAGAATACCGGAGTTAATTGTCAAGTTAAATCCCTTCTCAACAAGGAAATTGTTATTTTTTCAGGAATAAACTTAATCAATTCTTGCAGTTGCTTAAAAATCTAATCACTAGAATGAGATTAGTAGCTTTTGGCAAAACTCTAGCTAATCTTTGTTAATTTTCATTTTGACCGTGCAGCTGGAAGATCCTCTGAACTGTTATCAAAGGTGTGGACCTGTTGTTTTCCATCACTATTATGCCCTCTATTTTATTGTTCTACTTATTTTTCCCATTTTCTAACTTTCAGGTTACATCTGATATCAAGAGAAGAAACAATGATGCTTACCTGAAAGTTTTTCAGGTTGATATCACTTCCTTCGAGTCAATCCTGAAGTTCAAATGCTCACTTCAGCAGTGGCTATTAGATTCAAATATGCATTCTTCTATTCAACTCCTGATAAATAATGCTGGGATCCTGGCAACATCCTGCAGACTCACTTCCGAAGGCTACGATCAGTAATTACTTCCAAAACATGTACCCATTATGATAATTATGAAAGTATACTGCAGTATAATGGTTTTGTCTATGGTACTTATTAAGACACTACAACACGTACAACATCACCGGAAGGAAATTGATATTGAAGTTGAAGTAGGCAGAACTAGATGGCTGAAATCAGTTCTTTTAAAGCTTAATAACAACTCGGAAAATCTAACGCCGTGGATTTGTAGTATGTATCTGTGTTTGTATACCTTGTTTCTTCCCTGGCTTCAAGCTATAGAAAAGAACTATTAATACTATGATTATAGAATAAGGGCGGTTACATCTAAAAAACAAAATCTTTTTGGTTGATGAATCTCTTTTGTGCACAACACCAGATTCTCCCGAATAGAATGGCAAAAATGATAAATAAGTTCTCTTTTTAGTCTGCACCTTAAGGTGACTCAATAGGACAGGCTCACCTATTTCCTAATTTTTGTCATGTCTTGCTTTTTTATTCTCTTTTTGGATATATAAGATCGTTGTAGAATACGTTTTTTGTTTTCCTATTCTAATTTTATGAATAAAAACTTGATCTCCATTCTATTATACATGCGTGTTCTGGAGAATTACGAGATGCTTATTGCGGTAAATCTATTTTCAGGATGATCACGACTAATTATATTGGTGCGTTTTGTCTTACCAAAGTCCTGCTCCCTTTACTGGAAAATAGCATTGTCCCCTCTCGTGTGGTTAATGTCACGTCATTTACACATTGGAGTGGTAAGGTCTCAGTAAATGTAACTCTCTCTCGTAAAATATTTTGTCTGTCGAATGTCGTTTGGATTCTACCCAATACTTGCTAAGTTGAATTATACTGTTAATAGAAGTTTTCCCAAGCGGATCCTACCCGAGGAGTTCCTGGAAGAGTATCTGATAAAAAACTGTTCCTTTCTTTCTTGTTCTTTTCTGCTTCAGTACAGTCCATGCAGGTGGACAGAGGAACTATGAAGTGTTTTTCAAAATCAAAGTGCTACCCCTTTGCTCATATATACGAGTATTCTAAATGTAAGTGCATTATTATCTTCTATAAGTCATTATTTTTTCTTCTGGTTAACTACTAATATATGCCATCGATCGGTGACAGTATGCCTTTTGCTGTTTTCGTATGAGCTACATCGACAAGTTGGCCACACGGAGAAATCTCATAAACTGTCTGTAGTGTGAGCGTTTTTCTACTTTACTTCAAATCTATTCATAATCATCTGCTAAGTTACGGAATTATTCAAGTCTGACAATTGTGAGTGTTGTGAGCCATTCCTTTGTTAAACAACTAGAAGAGACTCAAATCAAAATGTTAATTGAGTAATATTCTCATATGGTGTCCAAGGCTAACACTTCTCTGGGTTTTCTTGATCCCCCTTCTAACTTTCCTTGTAGTCTGTTTTGAATGTGTTTTTAAGTTAATTATGCAATATCATTATTTGTGGTTAGAGTTGATAAGCATTGTGTGTGTGTTGGACTGGAGGAGTTAATTATGCTCTTATCTTAATTTCTCCAAGCAACAAATAAATTGCACGCATTGATCAATAACTATCAGCAGATAATGGTCTATTTATAGAAATCACGGTATTTTGTCATTTATGTTTGTTGTTAAAGCTATTTTAGCCTTAAAATTATTAGATCAACTATAACTCTCATTTAAGTTTTCTTTGTTTTAAATATGATTCTGGATTCACTCCCAAAAGGAGGAAGAAAAACAAATAGGTCACTGTGAATAACATCCATCTTTCTTCAATCTTTTGGTTGTTTTCTCTGCAAACTAACACTGCCCTACTTCAACGTCATAATAGTTTTTGGAACGCCAGTTCCTTCTTTTCTAATGGCACCTGCACAACTGTGGTTGTGTGCTTTTTAATTTGCCTAATTGAATTTTTTGGCCTTCCTGATGCTAAAGCGCTGTGGATCCTGGAGCCGTGAAAACCAATATTATGAGAGAAATTCCTTCAGGCATTTCACAATTGTCATATATAGTCTTGAAATTTTTTGGCCTTCTCCAATCTCCTGAAAATGCAGTATGCTCAATTCTTGATGCTGCCCTTGCTCCTCCGGTAAGTATTTCGTATCCTAATCACACGCTGCTTATCTGTGTATAATTTATTTTTACTAAATTCCGTGTTCGGTTTCTAGATGATGCTCTCTTATGCAAATCTTTTTTTCATGTTATTTTCTTGACTTCCTACAATTTGTCTCGTCTCTTATCCTTGTCATCTCTGACGGAATTTGTCTGTGTTAATACTGAGGCTAACAGAATTTCTGCCAGGCATGTTGGATTAAACGGTACTAGATAGGTATAATAAGAGTAAAAGAAGAAAAAGAAGTTAGAAATCTTATTTGTGGTTACTGCATGGTATACCATTAGTATATTAAGTTAATATTACTGGAGCTTATGAAATGTACAAAAGAAGTCCATGAAAATCTTATTTTTGTCAATCTGTTGTTCATTTAGGAAGTATCAGGAGTATACTTCTTTGGAGGAAATGGTAGAACTCTAAATTCATCTGCTCTTTCTTATGATGCGAGACTCTCCAAGGATCTTTGGGATACATCTTGTAACCTGTTCCGAGAATTGCAACTTGCTGCCAAGGACACTTGAACGTGAAAGCATAATGTGACGGGTAAAGTTTTCATTAATGAATGCGGAGTTTTCATTATCTTCTCACTTTTTTTCTTTTTTGGAGAAGCTTTTTTATTGTGGGAACTAGAGTCATATGCGTAACGACAACCTAGTTCAATATAGATTTGCCAGTTCTGCAAGTGCAGTAGGTTCTTGAATAGGCACGTAATTTATGCTTCTATAGCATATAACGGTAGAGAAAATGAGCACTGGAATTGTATGGATATAAATTTCAGGAGAAAAACTTGTGAATAAAAAAGGGTTAGTTATTAAATAATGGAAATTACTAAATATTTCATTGCTAGGTTATCTATTATTAAATTATCTAATCAGACATGTGAATATTCAGTTATTGAAAATCAGTAAACTATTTATATCGATGAATATAGATTAATCGGTAAGTGAGACAGTAAATTTAATATTACTATAATTTGAATAAAACGTAAAATCAATATTTTTCTCAATGTAAGTATCTTGAAGTACTATATACGTGTTAAACAATTATTCGATAAAAAATAAACATATATGTAATAACACATTTTAAAATTACTTTAGCACGTCCATTATTTAAGATTGAATGAAATACAATACGGAAAAAATTCATATATGCCTATGAAATTTAGAAAATTTCATACTAAAAAGATATCATATAATGTACTTACTGCATGTTATCCAACAAATCATCAGATTTACTGTGTCTGAAGCTTTTCCATTTATAGAGTTTGTAACTGAAATTTTGAATATATTTAAATCACACTCACATTAAATTGCATGGCTACTATAACGGAAAATCAAATTTGAAAATCCGAGTCCATGTTTGAATCTTGCAGGCATTGGAATAATTCAAAAATATCATCTTCGGGTCATAATAGTATCAATAAACACCGTTTCCTGGTGCATAATCTTATAATTCCATCTGTGCTTGTGGGGAAGTTGTCGGTGAATATATTTTTTAGAAGGCACGCAAGGTAAGAATCAGGATGACTGCAACATCCTGAAATATAGCTTCCATTTGTCCTCTATGTATAATTCATATAGCTTCCATTTGGTTTCATATAAGCCTGAAACATGATATGTTTTTTTTCTTTCTTTTTTTTTTTTTGGCTAAATCAGATACATATTCTATTATCTGTGGTTGCAAGTAAGGAATCTGTAAATGTGTTCCCGTTGAGGCTTTGAAAACTCAGTTATAAAGAATATTACAGCGGATCTATAAGAATATGACTTCGTTTCTTGATCTCTTCAACCTCGATGATCAATTTTTATACAACATGAACAAATCCCTTGTCTCTTTGCAAATCCGCAAGAGGGTAATGAATTTGATCCCGATATTATGGAGTAAAAAATGTTTAGCTATGGACAATGCTTTGCGGAATGTGAAAACATTTTTTTGGATTTTCCGTTGATGTGATTCCGATTCCTGCCTAAAGATGAAAGAGACAAAATTTGGAGATTTTAGCGATAATTGGGGGTGAATTAAAGAGGCTTTATTTGGTGGAGAGATATAGAGGTGTCAATCCGGGTGGTTCGGGTCGGGTCGGGTCGGGTCGGCCCGCCAACATATGAGTCCGGTAACGGCCACGTGAAAAAAACCCGCACGCTATGGGTTCCGGGTCGGCCCACAAATTTTAGACTACAAACGCATGTTTACCCGCTTACCCATTCGGGTCAAGCCCATGCGGGTCACGGATCGCGGTTTGTTCTGATTTGGCTCGTATTATTGTATAAATAAAATTATAAAAATATAGATTTATTCATATTTATAGCAAATTTTATTTTTTTTTTGTTAAATGTAAACTAATAATTGAACAAAATGATANTATACCAAGAAATATTTACATATAATTCAAATTTAATGTTATATGAATTATTTATAACTTTGCAAAGTTAAATTTAACTTAAACAAATAACAACTAAATGTATTTTTAATTACTGTTATCAAATATTTATAGCATAAGTACATTCCAACAGGCTGCAACAAGCTAGCTGAGGAGAGAGTCGTTCTCTTCCCCCCATTTTTTTAAAAATTAAAAGAAAAAATTTCACGTCAGCTGGTTAATCGCGGCCTGTGATGGTGCAACCCGCGAAGCTCGTGGGTCACACTTCCTTGACCTGTGAACCGCTCGCTCGGATCAAGGGTCGGCCCGCAATCCTGGGTCGATCCGGGCCGATTTTCACGGGTTGGGCTGGCCCGTCCGTTTTGATACCTCTAAAAAGATATAAGCTACTTGATTGATTTTTTTTTTTGGAGTTTGTATTTGATAATCGTTTTTACTTTATATATTTTAATATTTGTAGAATAAAATGATGATGTGTAATTTTTGCATATTTATTTGAAAGTATGTAGTTCATGTAATTTCCAATATTTTTATGAAATTTTTATTGCAAGGAACAAATATTTGAAGTTTATATTATACTAAATTGGCCAACAGGCCTTGTTAGGTTCATTGAAAATGGTTCTTATGTCAACTTTTTTAAGTTTATATTTACTTTGTTAACAAGTAAATATAAATATTCGTTGGGAATTTGAGAGATAATTTTATATTTATTTGCATTTAATTTTAAGTATTCAATTTTTACTAAAGTAATGTGTCGAAAGACTCATTGATTAAATTCACAATGATTATCTAAGTAATTCACCAAATCATTTTAGCAATTAAAGTGAAATTTAGCATCTTAGTTACAAAATAAATAATAAATTGAGTAATTCGACTAGAAAATTGAGATGTAAATAAAAAAATAAAAAACTTAAGCTAAAATTTTAAGGGCCTTCAGCACAAATCAAAATAAAATGGTGAGCTTGATTGGATTGGTAGGGTATGATTTAATTAATTAATTGACATGGATAATTGACTAATGGGTAATGAGCTTGATTGGATTGGTTTAGTCTTTTTAATGAATAATGTTAACCACCTTCACAGTTTATGACTAGTTTAGTTGTTCATTAATCGTCATTAAATGATTTGACATCTTAAATGAAGATATATAAGCAGTATAATATGTTCAATCACTTAAGAACATTACTCCATTTTAATTGATACGTGTTTAGTTTTAATCGGACTGAATAAAATTTAAATCTATTTTTTTTCAATTTTTTTTTTGGTAAATTATTGGACTGTTTAAAAATATTAAAACCTAATCCGAACCATTTCAAGGCAATTTTGTTTAGTTTTGTTCAAAATCAAACGTCGGATCACGTGGATTTAAACCAACATTTCAAAAAAGCAATTCGGTTCGATAAATGGTTCGATGATTTCGTTGTTCAATCTTAAACTTGATTATTATTATTATTATTATTATTATATTGTAAAATTTGATTATTAATTAAATAAAAAATAACTAAAATGAAAAAAACATGAAAATAAATATTTGTGATCTCCTCTCCCTCCGTGGCCCATTTTCGATACTGTTAATATTATTTCTTATTTCATTTTAATATTGAAATTTATATTGCACAATCAGAAAAAGATTGAGGACTCAATTGTTAGCTGGACTAAAATACGTGTTAAAATATATCAAATTTTAAATTATATAAAAATAAAAAAATCTGAAGAGTTTAATATTTAATAATCCCGACCCTATAAACCGGATAACAACGTCTATATTTGCAACGGTAGGAACCGAAAGTGAAAAGATGAAGCTTCTTCTTTACAACACCTCCTTATCGCCTCCGCCTCCGCCAAAGCCTCTATTAACTGCTTACTGTCATCAGCTCAAAGCCCTAACCTTCTCCTCCGATTCAAATTCTTCACGAGAAATACGAAAGCTTGCCCAAATTTTGAGTACGGCAGGAGTCTCTATCGCGCTCTCCTTGGGCATCGTATTTTCGTCTGCTTCCAATTCAACCGCACTGGACTCATTTCCGTCGATTTCATCATCCTCTATCTCTCTAGCAGAACTGAATTCTGTAAAACAGGAATCGTATTGCCGTGAAGAAGATGTGGCGGATGCTGATTTGACGGCGCCAGTACCGGAAGAAATTACCAATGAGGAGATAGTAGAGGAGGCTTGGCAGATTGTTAACGATAGCTTTCTTGACACCGGTCGCCATCGCTGGTCTCCTGATACCTGGCTTGTGCGCTTCAACTCCATGTATCATACGATACCTATATCAGTATGGAATACAAAAGACTGATTAATTTTTCTTTCCTTTCAGAAAAAGAAGGAAGATATAATAAGTACCTCGATTCAGACAAGATCGAAAGCTCATGAGATCATCCGCCGCATGTTAGCAAGCTTGGGCGACCCGTACACTCGTTTCCTTTCTCCTTCCGAGGTAATCAATCCTCGATTTTTCTTTCCATTCCTATAAGTTTGTATATTTTATTGTTTCCAAGCAATGTTTTGTTTCATACGTGAATTGTCTCCTCGAATAAATTGTTCTGCGAACGTGTTCCTAACAAATTCAGACTACAAGACCTACAATTCCCTGCTGCCGCAGTCAACTTTAAAAAACATTTTGATATTCAGAAGTATAATGTCTGGAATAAAATATCATGCATCTACTGTTTGAGGGTTCTATTTTATTCCCTTTTTCAACCACACATTCTTTAATAAAATAATATTTTCCATCACATCAACAACTTTTGTTTATTTTTCAACCACATGTTCACCATCCCATAAAAAAAAAAAACATTCTTTCCATTTTAACGTGCATCAAACAGGGGCTATCATTCATCTACAGTTACAATTTCTTTGTAAATATTTCAAATGACAATAATTTATAGCAGATAATGGCTGAAATTTTTGTGCATTATCATATTTTGAGTTGTTCATCTGAAAATCTGTTAAGAATGCGGACTTTTATCCCCATACTCAATATTGCTATACTTACAAAACTTTTCAGTTTTTTTATATGGCATGTATTGACTTCATCATCCCTAAAGTTCTCCAAGATGGCAAGGTATGATATGACTGGAATTGGGATAAACATCAGGGAGATCCCAGATGATAATGGAGCTATGAAACTGAAGGTTTTAGGGCTCATTTTGGATGGCCCTGCCCACTCTGCTGGTGTCAGACAGGTCAGTAGCTCATGTACACTATGCCTACTCTACTGTCTCGCTACTTTTACTGCATCTCAGGGTTCCTTTTCAATCTTATTATCTTAGTTAGATTTGATGTTTGGTGGTATGGTGGAAGGCTCCTTCACCTAACAGCATAGACATGTCTGCTTCCGAAGAAATATGCTATAAAAGATACTAATTCAAATTGCAGTAACAGGTTGTTCAGAGTATCATGAGGAAAGGAGCAACTTCATCTACAATATGGTTACCCAATGTGGGGGGTAGATCTGTTTGATTAGTGGAATAAAATGTGTTTAAATAGCTTGTTGGGTATTCAAGCTGAATAAATGTGCAATATAGTGTGGCATCATTTTTAACAGACATACGCAAAGCAGAATTCATTCCGCTCTGAAAGAGCTTTGGACAGAAAAGCAAAACGTATACTATCAAGATGCCTTGTCAAGTTACGGTCCTGATAATCAGCAGCTATTTTCTATCACTTGATTGAGCAGTCACAGCTTTCTATTCTTATCATGGAGATTTGTTTCAATATAAAATTTTCACATTACTGCAGGAGCTAGAGCCAGAACTACCAGCTAGTGTTAAAGTAGTTCTTGAATTTAGTATATCTTCCACCAGATTAAAGTAGTTCTTCAATTTAGTGTCCTTTATGCTTTGGTTCTGAAGTTTTAGTCCTCACAAAAATGCATTATTGCATTACTACAAAATGCCCTTTCTGCTTCAATTTCTCATAGAATTTCTGATGGTGACAGTGAAACTTCTAGTTTGATGTCTACATTATAAATGTGGCACATTTACATCTGTTCATGCTGATTTTAGTTCCATAAGTGTTTATATTATGCATCATGCTATCAGTCTTGTCATAGGGTGATGAATTGCTGTCTGTTAATGGGGTGGATCTGAAGGGAAAATCTGCCTTTGAAGCTTCATCTCTGTTACAAGGACCCAGTGAAACATTTATCAACATCATGGTTTGTAAATCTCGATTGAGCAAAGATCTTTGTTAATACTTCAGTTATGCTTGTGATATTTCTGCCAAACTGATTTTCACAAAACATAACGATTGTTAGGTTAAGCATGGGAACTGTGGACCTATTCAATCCATTAGGGTACAAAGGCAATCTATTGCAAAGAGCCCAGTTTTTTACCGGTTGGAGCAGGTAAAAAATGGTCCCAGTTCGGTTGGTTATGTGCGCCTAAAAGAATTCAATGCATTGGCCAGAAAGGATTTGGTTACAGGTGCATGTTACCACAACACCCTGAGATTCATTCCATGTCATGATATAGATATGTTATTCCTTTAATTTCGCAACAGTATAAGAATATGGATTTGTCAGTTTGTCATCCTTGACTACTTTAGAATCTACCTCAAACCCTGTCCCTAATTAAGGGAAGAAAGGATTGCAAGTATCACTTCTACGACTTCCATAATTCTGTTCAAGTACTTTCTCCTTTCTGAATAAATTGTCTTGGTTTGATTGAGAATGCTTTTTTTTTTTTTTTTTTTNTTTTTTTTTTTTTTTTTTTGTCAGCAATGAAGCGACTTCAAGACATGGGAGCCTCTTTTCTTGTTCTTGATCTTAGAGATAACCTTGGTGGACTAGTACAGGTTTGTTTGTAATGTAAGATTACACTCGCTTTAGTAGTGTGTTATTTGTTAATTTAATCATATTTTCCATTTACAGATGCCCACAGGATAAAATTTAGATTTAACCTCCATTTGGAAAGAATTTATAAACATTTAATTTATAGTACTTGTGGGTCCATTGGAATATGTGGTTGAAAATGGAGTTTGACTAATTTATAAATTATTTATAAATTTGCCAACCTGAGGCTTAATGTCGGTTGTGTTGTTAGGATGGAAGGTAAAAGGAAAACTGTAGGAACTTTCTGTAAGGCATCATTACTTGGGAGATACATTTCACTCAATTTGTTCAATTCAGTTTTGGAATCCATATTTTGAGTCACCATTTTGGGAGATAAGGTCATTTATCTCACTGTTCTTCAAATTTATCTTACATGATAAAGTCCATACTTCCCTCTAATTTAAGGTCATTTGCTTAAGATGATGTGGTATGGTTGCATGTGATCTTACTGATTGCTCTATTAATATTTTCCCCCTATGATTCAGTATATATTGGACCTTTTTGTGCTTTATTTGTATTAACTATTGTAAACTTATTTGTTCAAATTATTAAGTTGTACTTGCTTCTTGCAGGCTGGTATTGAAATTGCTAAGCTCTTTCTGAATGAAGGGGAAACGGTACGTGAATCCAAACATTTCTTGCTTTATTTATCGTATACTGTGTGAAATAGCTGTTTGGTATTCCACACTATGTAGAAATTTAGTTTAATCAAGAAATGAGTTGCAAATCTATATATTCTGGTTCCGAATTCCTGTTCGTATGATTTATGTCTAGTTCATTAATCCTATCTGATGAATATACTCTTAAGTCAATAAATATTAACCATGTTAACTGTGCCGTTGATTTGAAAAAGTATCTGAACGCTAATGTTCTCCCTATCTATATTCATGTGTGCATATGCCCCTATAGAGGGACAGAGCGGGGGAGGGAAACTAGCCTAGAAATAGTACAGATGAGAAGATTATTAGGTCATCAAAATTTGAAAGCTGAACAAAAAAGGCTTTATTTGCTGCTTTGATGGATTAAAGAAGGACGCTCTGCAAGATTCACTTGTTGTAAGTAGTTAACTAGTTATGGAGAAGGTTAGATAATTATGTTTGTCAGCCGTAAATGCCTCTTGCAAAATTATAATTTTTACATTCTTGATAAAATGTGCATTTGCATCTGAGGATTCCCTTCTAAGTACAGTTTTCTGTTTGTCGAGGACCATCATTCCTCTTTGACAAGTTTATTTACCATTAAACTCTTCTAATCCCTGCCACCCCCGCAAAAGGGGAAAAATATAAGAAAATGAGGAAAAAGAAAAAAAAATAACTATAAATGGGAAAAAGAGTATCACGTATGTGGGTGTGTAATAATTCTTGTTCCATTCTGGGTTTTCTTGTTGGTTGTGTCTAGTTTAAAATGATGGCATATGTTTTTAGTCAAGCTTTTATCTCTATTAAGGCTTCCCTCAATGATTCTATGTGCAGGTGACTTACACTGTTGGCAGGGATCCGCAGTTTATGAAGAACATAATTTCCAACACTTCACCTCTTTTTACTGCTCCTGTCATTGTAAGTAAAGAAATTCTGGAGAAAATTCTGTCATACATTTTCATTAATAATTGATAAATTTATATACAAACTAGGTACATTGCATGTCTAGGTACATTCCTAAAATTAAGTAATCATATAACTACTAAATAGGATAATTACAAACTGTACAAATTAATCTCATGATTAATGGTATGTATTATATTTAGAATTCTAGAACTAGAAAGTTTGACTTTCGCCAACACTCCCCCTCATCAAGCTTAAATTGAAAATATCTTTCATTCTAAACTTGTCTGGTATCCGATGAAGTGAAGCAATAGGCAATCCCTTTGTAAGAATATCAGTAAGCTGCTCTCCGGTTGAAACATACGGCATACACAACAATCCACTTTCCAATTTTTCCTTTATGAAATGCCGATCTATTTCCACATGCTTTGTGCGATCGGGTTGTATTGGATTATGAGCCATGTTAATAGCCGATTTATTATCGCAATAAAGTTTCATGGTTCCTTTCCACTTGATTCCCAAATCATCTAGGATAATCTTTAGCCACGATAGTTCACATACTCCTAATGCCATAGCACGAAATTTAGCTTATGCGCTTGATCTTGCCACCACTGCTTGCTTCTTACTTTCCAAGCTACAAGATTTCCTCCCAGAAAAGTGCAATGTCCTAAAGTTGATTTTCTATCCACTATGGAACCTGTCCAGTCAGCATCCGTATAGGTCTCAAGACTAAGTGATCAACCTTTGTTGTAGAGAATTCCCTTTCCAAGTGTGCTCTTTAGATACTTCAAGATCTTGTATACAACATCTAAATGTTGCTCTTTCTGTGAGTGCATGAATTGACTAACTACACTTACCGCATATGCTATATATGGACGGGTATATGGTAGATAGATTAGTCTTCCCACCAACCTTTGATATCTCCTTGTCTACGACTTCTGGTTCTTTTCCTAGCTCGTATGACTGATCAATTGGTGTTTTTGAAGGTTTACACCCGAGCATCCCTGTTTCTTGAAGTAGATCTAGAACATATTTTTGTTGGAAGATGAATATACCTTCCTTGGAATACGCATCCTCAATTCCCAGAAGTACTTGAGGTTTCCTAACTCTTTAATTTCGAATTTTGCGGCCAACTTCTTCCCTAGTCTCCCAATCTTACAAAGATCACCCCTCGTTACAATAATATCACCAACTTTATCATCTTTTTACTTTTTCATAAAAAGGGTGTGATCTCCTTGAGATTGCTTAGTTGGCCCAATAATAACTAATCAAGATGGGGGTGAATTGGTTTTTAGAACTTTTTCGACAATAAATCTCAAAACTATTTAATGCACAAGATTTAAATGTAAAGTGTAATAAGAGAAGTAAATATACAAATTCGATAACTTAATTCAAGTATTGCCACTTAAGTAGATATAGTACAATGTAAATAGCAATTTAAAGTAAGGTGCAATAATGAAAAGATGACAAGCGAATTTAATGGGATTCGATGCACAATGTGTTCTACGTCCCCGTTACCAAGCTCTCGAGCAAGGCTAAATGCACTATAGTGGTAACTTACAAACAAAGAGTACAAATCCTTAAGTGACCTACAAGTAGCACTTATCCTTCAGTGACTTACAACAAGGAGTACTTATCTTTAGGTAACTTACAATAAGGAGCACCTATCCTTAACAACAAATGAGTTTTCACACGACTCTTGAAACCATCAAAATATAAATGATAATTTTACAATTGAAAGAACTCTCTTAACAAATGATATAATCGAGTCAAGTATTTAGAGAGTTAGGATAATACTTCAATAGATAGCAAATAATAAAACTCAAGTGTTTATGTTGTACTTTGATGAATAATGGATAATGAAATAGTTTGTATCTTTGTATCAAAATTTTCAAGATATGATCTCTCTTAACAAATAATACAAGTTAAGTATGAAGAGAGATTTACACTTCAATATAAGTGTTGGCAAAGAAAATCTTTATGAAGAATTGAAAATAGATGAGATTGAGAAGTTTTGCTTACAAAATAGAATTCTTAATGAAATAGATAAATCTACTTTGATAAATCTACTTTGATCAATTAAGAGATTCTTTGTAATAAATAAAATAGAATATAAAATAAGTAAGCAGATGAATATAAAATCAAGTAAGCAGATGAATATAAAATCAAGTAAGCAGATAAAATAGAACATGCTCAGTCAGCATTTGAGAAACCCTCAACTTTACAATGACCATGGTCTTTATAAAGAATCCCACGTCCTGGAGCTCCTTTAAGATATTTTAATATATGAGTTACAGCATCCCAATGTGAAGTTCTAGGAGATGACATAAACTGATTAATAACACTTACTGGAAAGGTAATATCTAGACGAGTAATTGTGAGATAGTTCAATTTTCCCGCTACCCTTATGTACTTGTCTACATCAATAAAAACATCTCCATCTTCTGCTCCAAACTTAGTATCATGGGGGTATCACAAGGTTTTGCTTCAGCTAAACCTGTCTCACCAAGTACATCTAGGACATATTTCCTTTGAGACAGAAAAAATCATTTTCCGCTTCGAAAGATCTCTATCCCTAAGAAACATTTTAAAGGACCTAACTCCTTTGTCTAAAACTTTGTTCCTAGGAAAGCCTTCGGCATACTTATGCCACTGCTATCACTAACAGTAATTACAATATCATCAACATAAACCACTAACAAAATACACCCAACTGTAGATTGTTAGAATACAGAGTGATCATATGCACTTCTTTGCAAGCCAAATTCAGTCACAACCTCACTAAATCTTCCAAACCAGTCACGGGGTGATTGCTTCGGACCATACAATGACTTTTACAGTTTGCATACTTTCCTTGACTCTCCCTGAGCAACAAACCCTGATGGTTGCTCCATGTAAACTTCTTCGAGCAAATCACCATGGAGGAATGCATTTTTAACATCTAGCTGATGAAGCAACCAATGATAGGTAGCGGCAAGATAAATGAATAACCGAATAGAAGCTAGCTTAGCAACAGGAGAGAAAGTTTCATAGTAATCCATACCATAAGTTTGAGCATACCCCTTAGCAATCAAACGAGCCTTCAATCAAGCAACAAATCCATCAGGATTCATCTTGACTGTAAACACCCATTTATTGAGGGGTAAAGGAACCAAATTCCAAGTGTGATTATGTTCCAGTGCCAGCATTTCTTCTGGCATGGCCGCTTGCCAGGTTTGGCTCCCGAGGTACTACGCCTCAAGGCCGCCTTCCCCTCATTCTGGGGCCGGCAAGCTCGAACAACGGGCACATATGCATATGATCATATCATTAGTGTACTCTTTGGTAAAATAGGTCTCATGTCTAGTTATTAGCGTGCTTGTCGTGCTGAATTGGGAGATAAGCATTCTCACTGCGTGACATTCTCCCCCATTCGAATTCGCTTACGTCCTCGTAGCGAGAAGTGAGTTTTGCATCAACACGCATTCGTCTCATTGCAAGAATAACAACGACACCACCTCCAAATGGACCGGCATTCACAAACCCGTAGTAACACGTACTTACAGCCTCCGACACCAACCTTCACCCTATGCCCCTCT
>CAIGRB010062424.1:17150-29908 GCA_903798255.1 Fraxinus quadrangulata
CTGATACCAACTTTCACGGACCACAGGTTTGGCTCCCGAGATACTACTCCTCAAGGCCGCCCTCCCCTCATTCTTAGACCGACAAACTCGAACAACTGGCACACACGCACGCTATGAGTAGGATCATATCAATACCTTCATATGATCATATCAATAGTGCACTCTTTAGTAAAATAGGCCTCACGCCTAGCTGTTAGCGGGCTTATCGTGCCGAATGAGGAGATAAACATTCTCACTGCGTGACACTGTGAGACAAAGCCTCAAAGATAGATTTCGATAAGGACACGTGCTCTAAGGAAGCAATGAAGGACTTGGAAGAAGGTGACAATGCATGATAAGAAACAAAAAAAGAGACGGGATAAGTACATGACCGTTTACCTTTTCGGAGAGGGTAGTGGGAAGATCAAGAATAGGATCAGGAGGGGGTGACGAATCTGGAGGCGAAGCAGCAGGTAGAGGCTATAAGTCATGGTTAGTAGCAGGTGCCACCGAAGATTGTTGCACAAACGAGTGTAAACATTTCAAATAGAAGGACGAGAAGATACTGGTAACACAGGTGTAGTCACAGTGTAAATAAGGAAATCATCATCTCAGTGTAGTCATAGTGTAAATAAGGAAATCATCATCTCAATAGAAGATAGAGTAAAAGACACAGAAGTATTGGAAAAGGGTGTAGACTCAAAGAAAGTGATAACAGCTGATACTAAGTGTCTTCCTAAGGAAGGAGAAAAACATCGATAACATTTTTGATGTCGAGAATAACCTAAAAATACCTAAAGAATCTAGGATCAAGCTTGGAAACTTGAGGTCTCATATCTTGGACAAAACAAGTGCACCCAAATGTGGATGGGAAATATTTATTGGCATTATCACTTCTTAAGATACGTATAGATTTATCATATTGAGTTTTAATCTCAGCATAAAAGGCTCAAAAAACTAAAAATAATTTTGAACGATTTTTCATAAGATATAACCAAGTAACTCGAGAATAATCATTCACAAAGATAACAAAGTAGCGAAAACCAATCTTAGATAAAATAAGATAAGGACCCCAAATATAATAATGTATTAAATCAAAAGAGGACACAGCCCGTTTATTCATTCTAGGGAAATATGACACCGTTGTGTTTTGCTAATTGACACGACTCACAATTTAATTGAGACACTTGACTAAGACTAGGACATAATTTCTTCAAAACAAAAAGAGAATGATGACTGAAGCGATAATGGAGCTGCAAAAGAGAAGAAATACTAGTGCGTGCAATCGACCTTGGCATTGGTGTAGGAGAAGAGTCCAACACATACAAGCCATTGAGCTTACGCCCTTTACTAATAATCTGCTTCGTCCTAAGATCCTGAAAAAAGATTGAAAGGAAACTGAGGTAAACATAAAACATAAGACAATGGTAAAGAGTTTGTTAGACGTGCTGTCCCACATCCGACTACAAGAGTTTTAGAGCCATTAGCTAAGGTGACACATGGTAAATTAGAACAAGACTAAAATGATGAAAGCCTTTGAGAAGCGTAAAATTGTGTAAGGCGAGCATATTCATATGATGGAATCGTAATTTGATGCTGAGATGGAAGTGTAGGAGGTGTTGGTAGAATACCATCCTGAGTGGCAACATTGGCAAATGTCCTCATAGAAGTCTGACTTGTGTGCTTTGATGGTTTGCCAATCAATTTTCAATAGTTCCTTTTTACATGTCTTTGTTGTCCACAGTAATAGCAACCATGAGAATCGCCACCAGAAATTCTATCTCGACTACTCTCCCTCTTCCTTTATTATGATAATTGTTATTTAACTTTGAATTTGTGTCAACTAGAACTACCGTCTCATTTGGTACTATACTATATTCCTTGTTATTGTCCTTGCATACCCGAAGAAGACGAGCATATATATCACTCAATGAAGGTAATGCCTCACTGGGGTCAAGAGAATTTTGAATCTGATTAAAGAGTTTATCATCCTCCCATCAGCCCTTTTTTTCGAATCCCAGGATTAGTTTCAGATGGTAGAGGTGGATCATTAGTCAAATGATCACCCAAATCTAAACTTGACACATACCTACGGACAATTCTCTTCCATTGAGCATAATTCCTACTACCCGTTAACTTTCTTTCTGTGATTTTTGAGGATGAGGTTATTGTGATTTTATTGACCATTTTCTTATCACTTTCAGCCATGAATAACAGATAAAGGACACAAAAGAGAGTAGCTCAAATGAACCCCAAAGCGACCCAATAATAATATAAGTCCAACAATATTGCAAGCCCAATAAAGCAGCCTAAACAAAATAAATCAATTCAAAAAAAAATTGACCCACCTTAAAGCCCAAAGGAAAATTTTATCCAAACCTTAGCCCAAGTTCTATTTCTCTTTCATAAACTCTGCTCGCTACATTGTAGAAATCGCCGACCAGAAATCCCAGCCTAACACTGCCGAATAGAACCGCCACAGAATCAACACAAAAATCCCAGCCTAACACTGCAGATACACTCAATTGGTACAATCCCATGTACACCGCCGATCAACAACTACTCCCGCAATCATACACTCCTCAGACGTCAGAAGCAAGCTCGATCGACGACAACACACATACTTCCGACCATAACTATACTCTGGTTCTGTTGTCTTTAATCAATATCAACTAACCCAACACTCACTACCAAAAAAGAAAAGTTAGAAGAAGAAGACGAAATAAATGAAGCGGAAGAAAAATACCAAACCCTAGAAACCTGGCTCTGATATCATGTTGAAAGATTTGATTTTGGAGAATAACTTATTTGATATTAATTTCATAAACGGGTTACACATATATATACATAGAGAGGATATTTCTCATTAAGAAATAATCCTACTATATATACATCTGTTGTATATATGTAAAGACAACTCATAACAACTACAAACTGTACAAATTAATCCCAAGATTTCTGGTATTGTACTATATTTAGAATTCTAGAACTAGAAAGTTTGACTTTTGCCAACAACGAGGACGATTTTTTCTCAACGAATGAGAACGTTTGGAACATCTTCGTTTTTTTTTTTGTTTTGGTTGTCCTTCCTGAATCTACTTGTAGGAAAGTACTGGCATCACAATTATTTATGGAAAACAATATCACTACATGAGCTTGCTAAAAATAAGAAGACAATATGTTTCATTTCAATGCCACAATGAAGCAAACTTTTACTTGTAATAGTTATCTAATATGATGAAGTGCTATGAAAATGCAGGTAGAATCAGTTAACTTAGATGAATCCCTCTTACATTGCATGGTTTTGATTCGGGACATTGAGTTGATATATATGTTGAGATCGATATAAATCCTATTTAGTGTTGGGAATTTTTCTGATTCGATAGGGTAGGAGTGTTTTAAGTTTGTCTTCCTTTTATTGTGCAAGCTAGTTGTACTGACCTTGTTGGACCACCTCAAATACAAGGAGAGGTGACAATTGTCAATTTACATTTATACCTTAAACATACCCTCAAGTGTATGCCAGATTCATTTTTTTGTTCCAAATACCAAACGTGAAATTTACGTACTTGGGTGGCAATAATACTTGAAGTTAGGCCTTTGGCTACTCTCATAGTATCTTGAACCTAAAAGATTAAGCTGTAAAAACATGAGGAATTAGCTAATATTTATATCTTAAAGAGACGTTAATATTTATCTTTGACACTTAAGGAAAGATCGATAAAGTGTGCCAAGTCATGGAAAATTTCAGCATTGGCCGTGACCTGGTTTTATTTAATCAAACTGTTGAATAACAAATATTTGAAAGACATCTCTTGTTTTCCCTTTCAGGTTTTGGTGAACAAAAATACTGCTAGTGCAAGTGAAATTGTGAGCAGTTCAGATTACGGTCAGCCATTTTAGTCCAATTTCTTAGAGCCTTTTTGTAAATAATTGTCTCTCTTTTAGGTTGCCACTGCACTTCATGATAACTGCAGAGCTGTTCTTGTGGGGGAAAAGACATATGGAAAGGTTGGAATTTTCAAATTTTTTTTTTTTTCGAATTATGTTATTTCTCTTTATATGCAGATATTTTTTTTTAGTATATGATGTCTGCTATACCCTTACAATACTTCCCCTTTTTGAGATTTTCTTGATGCTTTAATCCCAAGAAGTATATATATTTTCTTTCTATTATTTATTTCTAAGAACATACTTGCACACCAGATCAGAGAAATGTCGTGAGACCTCTTGATAATCATTGTTGACCGCTACTCTTGCCATTTGATATTCCTCCCATGAGTCTAGTTAAAACAATAGCATCCTTAATGTCAACAGTGTGTGTTGAAGAAGTTAGAAAGCTCCTATTTGCATCTAACCACATCTCTTTCATATCAGTCTTCAATTTTAATTTAGGCATGGTAAAAGTTGCCACATGCACCTGTTGTCTCTCGAGGACGCAGGATCAGGATTTTGTCTAGTCATTTTTATTCAGTACGATATTAATCTGTGTACCTTTTACAGGGTTTGATTCAATCAGTATTTGAGCTTCATGATGGATCCGGTGTGGTTGTCACTGTTGGGAAATATGTGACGCCAAATCACATGGACATAAATGGCAACGGTGTTGAGCCTGATTTTCGTAATCTTCCTGGTAAGAGAGATTATTTTTCCATTGAAATCAATTGAAAGAAAGACACATGTAATCTAAAATAATTTTTGATTGCAGCTTGGTACGAAGTTACTAAATATCTGTCCGAATGTCATAGGCGACAAGGATGATTTTGTGACTAATTAACCACCTCTATTGGCTTGTCCTTATACACCCCGATTCATGGCTTGGGTCCTTATACACCCCGATTCATGGCTTGGGTGCGCGGGCTTCAATTGGATCATGATTCATAAAATACAAGAGATTGGTGAAGATATATTAGTCTGTTATTGCTTGATTCTCAGGATAAAGTTATTCTATCAAACAGTTAAGGTTACAAAATATAGCTTTAGAATCAGTTCTCTGTGCTGGAGAATGTACAGGCTAATGCCATTTGTAAGTGTACTATAACATTCCTGCTTTATTTTGACAAATATTTTAGTAGAGAAAGTGCAAAAAGCTCTATTTGCTTATGCCATTTCACGAGTCTCTTCCTTTTTTGCATATGGCATTGCCTTTGGTATTCACTAATTCAGAACTTAATTTGAAACTCATACTTTTTCCATCTTTAATTTCGTGTATTATTATCCTTGTGCACATAAGAAAGGAACCATATCCTGACTATATTGGTTGGGCCTGGCTCTACTCCCCAGTTGTGCTGCGTGAGCCACCAAGCAAGCGAAAGTCTTCAAAGTGCGTCCTTCCCGTGCTCTGTGACAACAACGGCGGCCTAAAACAAAGAGGCAATAATCTCATTTATTGGTTGGAGCTTCTTTGGGAAAGCATGAAGTAATGAGTGAAGTTTATTATTTGTCAAGATCATTGAAAGATTCGGTTTATGAAAAAAAAAAAATTTTGTTTTGGCACATTCTAGGATTCATGAAATAATCAATCCCAAGTTGTATGTTGAATTTGCCACTCTTCTTTGATAGGCTGTTTCTTGTTCTTGTTAGGCTCTTGTTCGAATGAGAATAGTTCAAGTTCAAGAAGGCCAGTGAGTTTATGTTAGTCCAATATTAAAATAGCCAAATCATTCCAAATTCCCAATCCTATCACAAACTTCAATAATATTATCAGATAATTATCCAGTCCTCAGATCAGTCGATCAATTGAAGGATTCTTAAAAACCAAAAAAAAGGGAACTTCGTTAGAGAAACTTACCGAGAAGCAAGTTACAAATAATATGCAATTCCTCTCTTTTTTTTTCGAAAATTTAAAATAAAAATTATTTAAAGTTTGCTTCCACAAAATAAAATTTTTTTCTCTCTTTATACTCTCTTTTTCTGGTAAAAAAATATGTTATACTTAAAACTATTCTCATAAAAAGATATTAAAAATCTATATTTCATCTCCATTCAACCCCTTCTCCTTCCGGCCTGTCCACCTTTCCCTTCTTACCCTCACCATAATAATCCAATGCTAAATTTTGGAATGATCTAATAGTGATTGAAAGTTACTTTTCTAGAATGTTACAAAAAGTAACTTTTCAAAACTATTCAACCAACTTACTTAAAAGTAAATTAAATTAATTTTAAGTATAACCAAACATGCTTCCAAGATAGACTATCCTAAGGTAAAGAACAAGACAAGTGTTTTCCTTTTAGATTCATACCAACTAGATATCGTTTGAAATATTTCTTCTTTTCTCTCCCTACCTTTAGCTTTTGAGCAAGTCCTATGTACATGAAAAGAGAGGCAAAAAAAAGAGAGAAGATAACAATATATACAAGTGGATCAATATATATCAGATTTTGTCCTAACAAAGATTCCCTGTTTGCTGCCTTTTCCTCTTCATACCAATTGTTTCTCAATCCAGGGAGGTACCTCTTCTTGCTTGCAGTTTCCAATTATCCAATTCCTCCTTTCTTAAGTTTCTTATATTCCCCAACAACAACCTCTCTTTCATTCTATCTTCAATGCAAGAAAGCTATGATTCTTCACACTTTTTATATAACTTATTGCAGCAAAGAGATGGTTCATTCTCTAATACGACATTCCGGCTTCTCTTGTTTCATAAACCTCGCATGTCTTAGCATTGTATCAGGCAACGAAGTGAAATACCATTGCTCAGACGGCTAGAGCTATGGATCCCAGAATACATCCGCATTTGGCGTTCTTTCTCTTGTTCTTCATTATTTTTATCTCAGGTAATTTTGTACTTTCTTGAGCTTTGATCTAATATTTTCATTTACTTCTTCTGAAATGGTCATTTGCTTCAGATATAAGCACAGCTCAGACAGATACAAGTCCTGGAGACGTTCCTATTGTCAATCCAACAACTCCAGGTACATCACCTATTGTCAATCCAACAACACCAGGTACATCACCTATTGTCAATCCAACAACTCCGGGTACATCACCTATCGTGAATCCAACGAGCCCAACACCACCAGCAACCACCACAGGACCAACAACCACCACTCCTGCATCATCAGGTGGTTCTTGGTGCATAGCCAACCCCAGTGCTTCAGAAACAGCTTTACAGGTTGCTCTTGACTACGCCTGTGGTTTTGGAGGAGCAGACTGTTCAACAATTCAATCAGGCTCAAATTGCTATGATCCTAACACAGTTCGTGATCATGCTTCTTATGCGTTCAACGACTACTATCAGAAGAATCCGGCTCCCACTAGCTGTGTTTTTGGAGGAACAGCACAGATTACTAATACCGACCCAAGTAAGTTATTGACTGCCATTGTTTTAGTCGAAAATAATCCTTTACCTTGGAGAATGCACTTTATATCATCGTGCTTATAGGCAGAAAAAATACACCATTAACATGACTTTACAGCTTACAAAATTCTCCCACAACCTCTTTATTTATAAACTAAGAACGATTAAGAGAAAAAGTAATCGACAAAAAATGATTCTACGAGTACTATAAAGAATTAATAACCTCTTACTGCTACAGTTCGCGACTTGTATGAAATAAATTTTCTTTTATACATGTAAGTAGTTCTGTCATCCACATAAAAGCAAGTAGTACTTCCAATTTGATGCAGCATATCTATTTCAGACCCATATAATTGTATCCATATACTGATGAAAGTTTCAACCTCTTCGTCTTATTGCTTCAGGTCACGGGAACTGTCGGTATGCATCTCCCAATAACACTCCAACAACACCACCCACAATTCCAACACCACCAACCACAATTCCAACCACTCCACCTAGGTAAATTCATTATACTACTTTAATCTGATAATGTCAAGTATAACCGATGTCCATGAACTAATCATTTGTTGCAGCATAACTACACCATTCAGTCCTTACGCACCCGGACAAGGTGGTGGCTTCGGTTCAGAACCAACAGGCTATGATTATGGGCCAACAGGTACCCCCAGTTCAGCAGAGACCATAGGACGCAACCTACTGCTGCTGTTCACCTCAAGTTGTCTCGTGATATTGGTCGCAACAGCCAATTATCTCTAAACAAGGGAAGATCAAGTTTGGTAGTATTTCCCAAATGAGATGACCATTACTAGGCAGCATCTATGCCCCGCAAAATACTGGGACGGGGAGAGAGGGCTAGACATAAATCTCAAGACCTTCACCGAATGGTTATGTCGGTGCATGGTATTAGATCAAGTAGGAAGCAAGGGGATAGTGAAGTACATAATAATGTAGTGGTTCTTCATAGCTTCTGCTGTTAATGAAAATTTTAGACAAGAATATATGGTGTAAGGGTTATTCATTGAAGAAACAAATTATTCAGGAACTGACCAATGAACACTGCTAAGTTCATCATTACAAACATAAATTAACGGATACAGTTTAGTAATTGCCAAATTGGTATAAAGTTGACGATACTGTGACTTGACAAGTGAGGTGTTTGCTACTATTATCTGATAGAACTAAATAAGTAAATTCTAAGATGAGTTATTGCACGATATTTATATGTCCAACAGATAATCGAGCAAATGGTCTCCCTCTTAAGTAAAATGCTTCACCTTCGTTAATTTAAAACACAAATGTGTCATTCCCAAAACTCGTTAGTTAGATCAAGAGCAAGCACGGGGACAGTAACAATACAAAATCGTGGCTAGGATTGAACCTATCAAATGCTTTCCTGAAACTGCCGGCTCTTGCAAAATGCTGGAAAGCCAAATAAGCTGCTATTACCGTCGAAATTGTGTCACCTTCCTGTTTTCCCCAGCCATGAACTAGAATATGAAACACGAACTTAGTTCAAATTAGAAACTAGAAAGCGTTGTCGACTGTCCACAATGAATGGACTAACCTCAGCCTCATAATTTGATAAGGACAAGCAATTATCAATAGCAATGTTATAAATGGAACCTCCAGTCGGGGACGGACGCAGAACATTAAAGTTAGGGAGACACAATCGAACTTTCAAAGAACTTGAGAGAAATTTTACAATCGAAAATTTATGTCCAAAAAAACCATACCCTATTTAATNGAGTTAGATTTCTTTCTTTAAGACTCACGTTTAAGGTATTATTAACTATTTTCGATTTTTGTTTGAACTATTCGATATGCTCTTATTGTAATTCTCGAAATTAATTTTGAGATAACATAAGCAATTTATAGATCGATTAGCATATGATCGTCGAAATTTTTTAAAAAAATTAACATGTTATCGAAATTCAAATTTATTGTGATTTTGCCCATGTTTGGTGGAGATTAAAATCAAATTTTTAGTAAATTTTGATAAAAGTTAAACAATTATGAATTCCATAGAATATGTTATTAAAATTAATTGTTAATTAATTTCAGTTGATATCAAACATGATTTTATAAAAATAAATATGACTTTAAAAAAAAAAAAAACAATTCCGGGAGGACTTGACCACCTGGGTCCGCCAGTGCCTCCAGTTCACCTAAAAATTACAGAAAAGCGAATATTACATAAGTTGAGAAGAAAAAGAAGTTACCTATGCAGATGAAAAGACGAGATAATGCAGACAAAATCATGATGCTCTCAACAGCACATAATCATGGCTTTGGAAACTTTTGAGGGTAGTTTATTTGTTTTTTCTCTCTTTTAATAATTTAATTCTAGGCCTGATTTTGGTGTTCTAACCTCAACATTGCAGTTTAGAGCATGCTTGGTAGAACATTACAATTGACAAGATTTTAGCCTTTCTTTTTCCTTCATTAATATTGTCCAGCGCTATTTAATCTACTTTTTCAACGTCATTAACGTTATGAGTATACAAATTGACTCATTTTATCTACTTTGTTCCCGAAAATAGTATTTCCTAAGACATTTCTTAAGACGGTTTGAACTCTGCTGAACACCCTATGTATGAGGAAGCAAGTTAGCACATGTGGCTGTCCACTAGCCTTACTCGAGTATAATAATTCACAAACCACAAAAAGAAAATTCTAATTAGATCAACGAACAATTTGGAAAACTTTGCTGAACTAAGTACTTAGATTATGTAGATCAAGAGAATATCCTACCAGGAATAAAGAAGAACATATATGGTATTTGAGTATGGGCCATCCCTAGTAACAAAGTTAAGTTTTAACATGTCAATGATTACTAGCTTGTCGTATTCACCAAAGCAGTTTGTCTATCCACTAGCCATTCTTTGATTCCCACTAGAAGAATCTGTTGGAATTTGGTTAAGTAAAATCAATAAAAGTTGATTTTGTATCAACTTCAACCAAATATTTGATAGGTTTCGATAGTCAAATCATGCAAATGAATAGACTAACTTGTTTAACTCATTGAGTAGATGCTTGTAGTATATTTGAAATTTCAAAACCAATTTTGAGTTAATGAGAAATTATTATATAAAGATACAAGGAAAAATTGAATTTTACTTATATAAAACTGTCACTCGAGCGGCTGCCTAGCGCGCAGTGAGCAATGGGGTTATTGCTGTGGGTGCTTGAGCGGCATGCTAGGCGGCCGTTCGTGACCTAAAGTTTTGTGTCCCTTCATGAAACATGTTGAATTTTAGGGCGTGTCTTTCCGACCACAACTCCTCATGTTCTATAAATTGGACACCTTTGATGGTTCAAAATCATTCCATATCATTATCATTGATAGCTTTGCATCAAAACATTTCCAAAACATTGTTTTCTTGCATAAAAAATCATTGTTTTAGTAGAGAGAAAATTATGTTTCAAGTTTGCCGTTGTCTAGAAGTTTGAAGTGCTTCTACTGCAAGGAGGAACCCTTGTATCTTCTGAAACGATTGCTAAGACTCCATTAGCACTGTTGCGGAACAAATTCATCTTAAAGACATAATGTTGAACCCTTGCCTCGGTTTGCATAGCATTGAATTTATGGATGATGGATTGTGTGGATTTTATTTATTCTTGTTGGTTTACCAATATCGTCAATTTGGTGAAATTTTGTATTGACTCGTACTGCAAATTGTGGCACTTCGCTTCATGAAAGTGGCAAATAAATGGTGTCAAATCTTTGAGCAAAAAGATGTTAAAATTCTTGGACAGAGGACCTGGGCAGGGCCACCCCCAAAATGCTGCTATAACATTTATTATGGTAGGACTATAAAAGTAAATTATAAGATGAGCTGTTGCACAATATTTATCTGTACAACAGTTGGAACAAGTTGATACTCGAGCAAACGGTCTTAAGTAAATTGCTTCACATTCATTAATCTAAAACACAGTACAATGAGGTCAATAATTTACAGAAAATCATTAGTTAGATCAACAGCAAGCACGGGACAGCAACAATACAGATTGTGGCTAAGGTGGCTATGATTGAACCTTGATCGAATGCTTTCCTCAGGCTGCCGGCTCTTGAAAAATGCTGGAAAGCCAAATAAGCCGCTATTAGCAATGAAAAAATAACACCTTCCTGTGTTCCCCTGCCATGAACAAGAAAATGAAACACGAAATTAGTTCAAATAAGTACAAAGTTTAGTTGACTGTCCATAATGGATCGACTAACCTCAGCCTCGTAATTTGGTAAGGACACACAATTATCAGTAGCAATGTTATAAATGGAAACTCCAATTCACCTAAATTTACAGAAAAGTCGATGTCAGATAAGTAGAAAAGGAAAAACTAAGTTATCAACACAGTTTAAGAGACGAAATTATGCAGACAAAATCATGATGCCTCAACCGCATATAATCAGGGCTTCGGAAACTTCTAAGGGTAGTTAATTTAATAATTTGATTCTAAAGCCTTAATTTGGTGCTGCTAACTGCAGAATTGCAGTTAGCGTACTTTCAGTAGGTAGAACCGGACACCATAATTGACAAGATTTAAGCCTTTTTGTGTTTCTCCATGTCCCCGTAAGACATTTCTTAAGACAGTGTTGAACTTTGCTGAACCCCCATATTCTAAACTGAGGAAGAAAATGATTATCCACTCAAGAACCTTACTTGAGTATAATTTCTTACAAGCCGCCAAAACAAACAACCAATTTGGAGAAAGTAGCAGAATTAAGTACTTGATCAATAGAAACATCCTACCAGGAATAAAGAAGAAGAGACGTACGAGAAGTGCCAAGAAAGCAGTCCAAATGCCATACTCGCCTCTACAACAAAAAATTTACCTTGAATACAATTATCAAGTACAAGTAATTCATAATATAGAACCCAGACTATGATAAATTGAAAGGTTTACTTAATCCATGAGACAATGCTTGCAGGAGCTTGTAGGGCAAATAAAGGTGCAAGAAAGGGTTTGTGAATGGCTGTGCCCCTCGCCAGCATTAGAACCCTGAAAAATAATTTTGTTAATTTCTATAATATGATATTTTCTTGGCATGTTAAAGTATAGAAATTGAAATTAAATGCTTCATTTAGAAAAAGAATTTACATTCCATCAGTAGTTGAATATTCCCAAATCTCGACTAAACAATTACATGGATTCAAGATAGCATCTTTCTTTTTCGCCGTAAGAATCAAGAACTATGAATAAAACAATTAGAATCTAATAGTAAACATACGCAGTAGAAATAGTGGAGACCCATTGAAGATTCCGAGGAGTGAGTGGCCCAGAGTAACAGACCGCACCAAACCCATGTCGTTTCTTCATCATCATCGCCTTTTTACCAACGTCTCTGCAACACACACCACAGAAGATAATCCTTAACAAAACCAAAGAAAATCATTTCTTGAATTTATAACTATACTCAACCTCAATGGGTTATAGCTGATTGAGCTAACGGATTGTTTCCGAGTGTCGAATAAAACT
>CAIGRB010062427.1:0-10720 GCA_903798255.1 Fraxinus quadrangulata
AATGATTGATATTGTTGATATTGATTTGTAAATTGTAGAGAGCTGAGTAGAGAATGAGAGATAATTGATATTGATAGTAAGTTTGGTGGTAAAAAAATTGTTGTAATAGGTGGGTATTTATAGGAGAAGAAAGTTAGAAAAATGAAAAAAAAAAAAAGTAAATAAAGACCGGAACGGTCGCTGATTTTTAGTGGGGTCACAACATTTAAATTTTTTTTTTATATATACGAGCCTGGCTCGTGTGCTCGTCAAATGAGCCGCTCGGCGAGCTGCTCATCTTTTGGACGAGCCAAGCCTGCTCGGCTCGTGCTCCGGCTCATTTTCGACGAGTCGAGAGGCCGAGCCGACTAGCCGCTCGGCTCGATTACATGTTTGTGTTTAGTTCTAGCTTTTGAGCAATGTTTTAAAATTTAAAAATTAGAAAATTCATATCTTAAAGAAGTCTCAAGTTCCATTTATTATTTGAATTTTCTTAATTTCCATTTTTACAACATTGAAACGTTTTGTCAAAAAGATCTAAACTGTCTAAAAAAAGTTTGAGATTTAAGTGGTCGCTTTTGACCTCTCTCATTATCTGGAAGTGTTTTGGTACACATTATTCAAATTAACAAAACGAAAAACAATATTTCAAAACCTCCCAAATTTAAGAATATTCTATTTTCTAGAAACTTTCATTTCGAGAAATCATAATTTATAAAATTTATAAAAAAAAGGGGTGTTTTCAAAAACTTTAGGAGTTTAAAGATAATGTAAAATTTTAAAATATACAATGTTATAAAGAATTCTTGGAACATGGCGCTCACTATTCGACACTTTTCAATCAATCCCGGGTATGAAATTATTATTTTTTTTCTAGCATGATTATGAGTCATCTTGCTTCATATTATGAAATGTATAAGTATGTTTACCTCACATAATTTATTAGTTGAAATTTTTTATATTTTATATGAACATTATTCATGCAATCATATAAGATATAGATTATCACCAAAAGATTAAGAATAATTGGATTTAGATGTATCATACATAATTAGAGCTTTACAAATGCACAGAGAGATTGTACATGTGTGAATGTCGAGGATGGAATTCATTTTGAGAATGGAGTTTGTAATGTCCAAAAATTTTAAAGTAAAGAATTCTTTAGTGGTAAGGATTTTCGATCTAAGCATATTTTGATAATATTGAAATGTTGAGGGACTAAAGTGAAATATGTTTTAATTTTTTTGGTCAAATAATTAGATTTTGATAGAGCAAATTTTAGTATATCAATATAGATTAACCTTGTTATTTGATTAGATTTATATTTGGATTAAAAAGATGACATCACTGTTACTCATTGGGATTAGAATAATAACCTCCACTAGGAAATCTATTCTTTACAAATCCATTGGCTAGACATGGCCACATCTCCTTATCGCAATGAAATACAATTGAAATACTAGGTTATTGATATAAAATACTACCATAAGTCAAGAGAAGTTTCACCGTCAATGAGAGTTAAGGCAGAGAGAAAGAAACATAGGAAAATGATTTTTACGTGCATTATTTTACATTCATTCACAACTTTTCAAATCTATCAAGGTAAGATACTTTTGTGCAGGCTGTTCGTTTCATTATAATAATATATTTGGTAATTTATGCATGAATTGATAGTGGACTTTCGGGTTCTTTATTTAAAAATATGAAATCTTTCGAGAATTTAAAATGATCTAATATGAGTGTGTCGTTGGGTCACTGATATACTCTATAAGTGAAGAGTGATATGAATTATCTATTTTATTGTTATATAATTGTGTGTGAGAATTGCACGTATCTTATTGGGTATTTTTAAATACTCACTCTTACAAAATTCTACAGATTAGCTCGAATTGATTGGAATAGTGGTGAGATGGTGATGCAGACTGCCAAGAGGAATTAAAGAAATTAAAACATTAAGTTTTTTCTATCTTCAATTTATTAGTTAATTTTATTTGTTCAAAGACGCGTTTATTAATTAGTTAACTAATTATATTTAATTTTTTTTAGAAATTTCAAATTCCATTTTTAGTTGATATTTATTGTTGAAAATAAAGAAAATTTAATTTTTAGTAATACTCCAATGTTTATGAAATTTTGGAGTGTTACAGTACTAGTGGCATTAAATGACAACTTCAATTAAATGAATTACTTAATTTTACTTTTAATTAAACTTATCACATAATGTCATATAAACTGGTGCTAGATAGCATTATTTTTAATTTAAACATTTAATTTTAACACATTATCAGCCAAATAATTCATTAAACTAGATGTATTTTTTTCTTCTGGTAGGTGACACTCTGTACAAGATAAGAACCATACAAAAAACAAACACGTTAAATATCCCTTTTCACTTTCCGGAACACTTTCTCACTCTCAAAAGTGACAAATTAATTAAGTAATTAACAAATCAAATTAGTGCATTTTCTTCACATTCTTGGTTTGTATGGAGCATTTTGTTCATACTCTTCACAGCTCACAGGATTTTTGAAAATGAATTGGGTCGGACTCAAAGTTCAGTGCCTTCATGACTGCTGACCTCCTGCTCTGCATGCTAATGATAATGAAGAAAAGAAATATAACTTTCAGAAAGCTTCTCAAGTCATCTATGGGCCCTGGTTTGTATGTCCATGATTTGGACAGCTTGAAGCAGAGTTCCATATTTATATTTTCTTATGCATCCTGGTTTGTATGTCCACAAGATATATATAGAATTTTTATGTATAACCTTTAGCGAAGCAGATTGAGGCATGCAATACTGAATTGATTTCAACAGTATGATAATGGCTTTCTATGGCTTTTCTTCCTTCAAAAGCATAGAATTGAAGTTTGTTACGACTTGTTACTAGCATCTGCCACGTGGTATGGCCATACCGAACCTCCAGCCATCGAAGACGAGGCCCTCGGGTAATTTTCGAGGGCTGAATAATTCGAAGTGGATATGCCGAAGCGGCATAGGTCCGATGCTCCACCAGCTAGTGACGGCCCACGTGCAGAGATATTGAAATTATTAGGAAAATTTTATTTGAATGATTGATGTGACTCTTGTAAAAAGTGTATTCTTGTCTAGTTTTGTCAATAGGATGTAAGAGCATTAAATGCTTTGTAAAGATAGGAAAGTCAACATGATGGCTAGGATTTGATGCTTCGGCCGAGAGGATGAGATCATGTGTAATTTCATCTAAAGGTCACAATTATGTTTGTAACATTATAAATATCTCCACCATGTAACAATTGAGGACTAATGCAACTTTAGATACTTAGAGCAACTTGTTTTATTATCTGATATTAACTTACAATCCTTAAACTGAGTTCTTAGTGATTGGTAATTATTATACAATTGTATCCCGTTATATCGCCTAAACCTGAACGAAAACTTCTCATGTCGCTGAGCTTTTCCCACATTCAATCTTGGAGTGATCTCGATCGTTGATCTACCTTTACATGTTGGATCTAACATGCACATGAACGAGTGGGCCCGACATCTGTTGGCAGCATCTTTTGAGGTCAACAAAATTATCCATGAAAAAAAAAAACAAATTGTGGGGGTCAGTAGACCGTACATGACCCCATGTGGGTCTGCCCCTATGTACGAGCACCAATGATGTATAGAGAGAACAATAAGGGAGCAATATTAATATGGAGTGTGTAAAATTTCACAACCTTCAAATAGAACTAAGTGTAAGCTTTTATAGTAAAATAGGTAGAATGGTTAGTATTGGATGAAGAGACGCGCTGTTTTATCTTGACAGGTGACGCGCCTTCTCATATGCATAATTCTACCAATCTTAGGTTCAAGGACATTAAATGATTCTAAAAAGTAGTAAAAAGTAGATTGACCATTTGACATGATAGGGTATCTATTGTAGAGAGGTCACATCAACCTATCATAGAAGATCTTGTACGAAAGACCTTCTAGGAGAGGCACCTTCATCTGTTTAAAGTCTATTCGCTTCAAATTGGTGATGCAGTAGGTCTATTGCCTTACCTCGACCATGAGGTTCGACTAAGTACATCACCTCGACTACCTATTGGTATCGAATAAGGTAAGTAGGATAGTGATGGAGTATGTGCCTATGTTTGCTTGCTGTGTGGTTACAACGTGATCGACTCTTGAAACATCATTAGAATAGGCTAGGTAGGATAGTGATGGGAAAGGTGTATGTGTTCAGGGAGCCTCTTCTTCACAAACTTCCCTTGTCCTTCTTGGATTTCTATCTTCATCACTTGCACTCATAGTGGATGAACCATCCATTTTATTCAAATTGGAGGTTTTTTGAATAGATTTTTCTCTTCAAATTGTCATTTTGTCAAGGAAAACTCAAAACACATGAGAATGAAGAATACTTATAACCTTTTTTTTCCTTTGAAACTTCCACTTATTCTTTGTGCAAGAATAAAACATTTTTCAAGGGAAAAGTTGAAGCACATTCGAATAAAAATTTTCCAAGGATTTGCTCGTGGTTTCCAACAGATGGATCTAATCTATTGTCCTTGGTTTCTAGACAGATGACATGGTCAACACATTTAGGCTCCACTCATATCCATGTAGCTTTTTTCTTTACACTTGGACAAATCGCTAAGAACATGTCGCCTTATCCGGAGATTGGGAAGGTGACCATGTATACTCAGACGATCAAGTCAATCACTTGTAAGAATATATTATCAGAGGATATATTTAGTATTTAATTTGATTATTCGTTTCCATATTTAGCTTGCATAGAATCAGGGTTTTCTTTATTCAATCTTTCCTTGTATAACTATGTATTATTCTATAAATTAAAGGCAATACACACTGATAAATCATTCAGCAAAAACGTGTCATGGTATCAGAGCCCTAACCCGTTCTATCACGAGTGTCTGAGTTCAATTTGTTGGTCGGAGGCTTTATCATAGTCAGAGGCTACAACTGTGGTTGCCTCTCGCGTTGTCGTATAGGTTCAATTTACTGGTCAGAGGACTCACTGTAGTCACTAGTTGCCTTCCGTGTTCTCGAAGTTGTCTGGGTTTCGTTTGCTGTGCGATTTTCAGTTTTCGGGCCTAAGCAGCGCCCAGGCCCTGCCTGGTAAAAGTCACGGCGCCTAGGCGCTGCACCGATAAAGATTTTAGGTTTTGTTGTAGGCCGCGAAAAGCCCAGAAAAATACTCCAAATTGGCCAATGACAAGAGAGAAGTATATATAGACAAGAAGAGGCACGAATTGGGGATTCCACACTTTGCAAAATTGAGAGAAAAACACAAGATCAAATAGGAATTCACGAGAAGAACTACATCAAGGATTCGAGTTTAAATCAAGGATTGGAAGCGGAGGAAGATCTAGGTGCAAGAGCTAATTCTTTTCCATCTTTATTGTCAATTAAATCCGATGATATATTCGAATTTTGTTATTGATTTCATTGTTTTCTTTACGGTTAGCTAAATTTCTTATTAGGGCAACCATGTGTTGATTCTATTATGTATGTAATGCTTTGAATTATCTGGTCAATAATTTGATGATCCATTGAGTTTCTTACAAATCGAGAGGTGAATTTGAGGCTTTGAACGTGTAATAGAATCCGGTAACGAGGTATAACGTGTAGAGATACCCATGCTAAGTAATGCGGTCGTTATATGAATTCCTAGTGTCATAACTCATTTAACTAAGGGTAATTCGCATAGAGATATGAAATTGAATTAGTTGAATAGGCTCAATGAGAACTCGAGAGAGGTAAATTGAATACCGTAAGACAATTCGACCGAACATTACTTTAGGCTAGAATCTTGAATCGGGAACTAAGGTGATCAATAGGTGAAATTATTTTACTCTAATACATTCTCCATAAGTGTATTTTCGATCAATCATTGTTTGACACTTTATTAAAATTTTCATCAGTCTTAGGTATTTACTTCATTATAGAAAATCAATACTCGCAACATCATTTCTTTATTTATTTACTCTCATCAAAATAGGAGTAGGAAAAGTAGATTAAGACTAGAGTATAGTTCTCGTGAGAACGATAATCCGGGCTCTAAGGTCCACTATATTACTTGTTACGATATCGTACACTTACGATATGAAAAATACAATAGATGTCGAACTCAGTGAGTTCGATATCATCTACAAACCAAGAGCAGCTATGAAAGGTCAGGCACTCGTCGATTTTGTTGCAGAATTTGCTAATGTACCGAAAATGGAAGAAATAATGGAGCCCAATGAACCTCCAACTTGGGGCTTATTCATCGATGGTTCTGGGGAAATGGGCTCAAGTGCGGGTATGGTCTTGATTAGCCCTGAAGGACACAAGCTCAATTGTGCGGTAAGATTTGGGTTCAAAGCCACCAACAATGTGGTCGAGTATGAGGCACTGTTAGCCGGTGTAAAGCTAGCTAAAGAAATGCAAGTAAAGATGTTGCTCATTAATAGGGACTCCCAGTTGGTAGTCAGCTAAGTTAATGGCAACTTTACCGCAAGGGACAAGGCAATGGCCGCTTACCTCAAGCTAGTGAGGAATCTGCTCCCAACTTTTGAAAATTTTGAATTAACCCAGATTCTTCATCTTGAGAACGCTCATGCCGACACTCTATCCAAACTAGCTAGCAGCAAAGACACCGAGCTACTAACGACGGTGCCAATCGAGCATCTCTCAGAGCCATCCACTTCTAAGGCAAAGGAAATGATGTGGGTTGAAGTAGAGCCTACGTGGATGCAACCCATAAGGGCTTTTCTTAAAGATCAAACACTTCCTACTAACAAAGAGGAGGCATACAAACTTAGAAGAAGGGCAGCCCACTTTATATTGAGGATGGTGTACTCTATAAAAGGGAATTCTCCATGTCCCTCATCCGATGTGTCAGGGAAGGAGAAGCTACCTACATCATTCGTGAGATACATGAGGAAGTGTGCGACAATCATATTGGAGGACTTTCGTTAGCCCAAAAGGTGTTTCAACAAAGGTATTACTGGCCCACTTTGAAGAAGGACGCCATTCAATTTGTAAGAAAATGCAATAAATGCAAGCGCTTCTCTGCCATTCAGAGACAACCTTCCCAGGAGCTAACAGTGGTGTCCAGCCCATAGCCGTTCGCAAAATGGGGCATTGACTTTATGGCTCTACCTAAATGCAGGGAAAGAGCGAGTTTCGTTGTTGTCACCATCGATTTCTTCACAAAATGGGTCGAGGCTGAGCCTCTGGGAAAAATTACAGAAGCCAACACTTCTAAGTTCTTATACGAATCCCTTAGCCGATTGTCTCTGATAACGGACGACAAGTTGACAATAAGAAAATTAGGGACTTATGTGAAGAGCTCGACATCATAAAACACTTTTCAACACTTCATCATCCTCAGGCAAATGGACAAGTGGAAGCTGTGAACAAAAATATACCTTGAAGAAAAAGCTTGATGCCTCCAAAGAAGCGTGAGTGGATGAATTGCCGCAGGTGTTTCGGGCAATCAAGACTACAAGTCGAACCTCGATAGAGGAAACCCCATTCTTTATGGCTTACTGTGTAGAGACAATGAGTCCAGTAGAAGTCAGTTTACCCTCTCCCCGTCGATTACAATTCAATGAAATATCCAATGGGAGTTGAAGCGATACGAGCTGGATTTCCTTGATGAAAGAAGAGATGAATCCCATTAAGGCTTGCCTTATATCAGAGGAAAATGATCCGTTACTACAATGCAAAGACTAATAAAAGGTCCTTCATGGTAAATGATCTCGTGCTCTGAAGGGTATTCACATCCTCCAAAGAGCCTGGAGCGGGCTTTTTGGGTCCAAATTGGGAAGGACCATATCTTATCAAAGAAGAAATGCTGCCAGGGACTTATTAGATAGAAGACCTGAATGGAAAAGTGCAAACGCACCCGTGGAATGTCGAACATCTTAGAATATATTATCAAGATGCACCATCCACTATGTAGGAAAGTGTGAGCGCCTCGAAAGGGATGATCTAATCCTAACAGAGATAACATTACTAATCCTCCAAGGCATACAACACGAGCCTCTTATAACGAAGCTAAATGTCATGGGAGAAGCCTCCACATGGATGCACCATCCACCGTGTAGGGAAGCGTGGGCACCTTGAAAGGGAGGATCTGATCCTAACAGGGATTACCTCTCTGATTTTCTGAGGTGTACAAGACAAGCCTCCTACGACGAAGCTAAACGTCATGGGAGAAGCCTCAACATGGATACACCATCCACCATGTGGGGAAGAGTGAACGTCTCGAAATGGAAGATCTAATCCTAACAGGGATTACCTCCCTGGTCCTTCGAGGCGTATATCACATTAAACACTTGAAATGCATTTACTTGTGTTCAAGTTCAGAATTATTCGAGTTATGCTGAAGTGAATTTACTTGTGTTCAAGTTCATAATTATTCAAGTTATGCTGAAGTGCATTTACTTGTGCCCTCGAGTTATGCTAAAAATCAAATTTGTAAGTAAAGAACAAGAAATAAAAATAGGTACTATATTGATATAAAGTTGTACAAAATAAGGTCCTCAGCCATTTCATTTAAAGGGTATACAAAGATCCCTATTCTACGACTAGGGGTGGCTGAGGGTCGGATGCCTGTGCACTTGGTGCTTCCGCAGCAGTAGCCTCCTGGCCTGAGGCCTCTTCTAGAATACCCTCCTAGTTTACCTCTGCTACATCATCAGTAGGAGTTGGGGGACTTCATCCAAAAACTCTGCTCTAAGGTCAGAAGCTTCAAATTCTGGATAAAGCTTTCCCACCCTATCCATTACTTCAGCATAAGTAAACTGTTACCAATACACGCCAAAGCGCTCATACTCCTCAGTTATGTGAAAATTGGCAATGTACTCTTTAACCGCCTCATTCCTTGCCCTCGCAACATCAGCCTTTGAACGTTCAGCTTTCCCAACATAATACCTTAATTGGATTTCTAAGAAGCTCTTGGCATCCTTGAGACCCGTTATTTGTAAGTTAGCCTTCTCCAAGGCTTCAGGTGTCAGCTCTGATGATTGTTTGAGATTTCAACCTTCTTTGTCAAGGAAGCCACCTCGTACTAGGACTCATGAACATCCATTTTCAGAGCCTCAATCTCCGCCAAAGCAGATTCTAACGTAGCCACCTCTTCAGTTTGTTGGGCTCTCAGCTCAGCAGCTTCTGGATTTATTTTCTTTACTTCTGCCTCCGTCGAGGCCAGCTTCTCCACTGAGTCCCGATTGCTGTTCTGAATGTCCTTAATGACTTCTTGACATTCTAGTGCAACTTCGATGGCTCTAGCACTTTAGCTCACAAGTGTAGTCGTGAGGTCAACCGCATCGCAGGTAGAGACATAGTCCATCCACTTTTCTGTCAAAAATTTGTAAAAATTGGCAGTAGCGCCTCGGACATGTTCAGGCAGCATCTCCATCACTGTTGGGGCAATCTCCTCATCTTGCCCTGCCGAGAACCTCCTAGACTTTCTTGGAGTTCTCACCACCGAAACGTTTTTCTTGGCCTTAGAGGTCTACACTATCTCTTTAGCAGCCTCTTCATTGGCCCTCACCTTCTGGACCTTAGAAGCATCAAAAGATGCTTGCATCAGTTTTGGGAGCGGTGGAGGTAGAACTGGTTTGCCACTTGGGGCAACAGCAGTCCCAAACATTCCAAGGGAAGGATCACCCCCATGGTTCAATTTCATCTTCTTATGGACCTCATCTACCTTGCCTTTGCCCTTATCACCTTGGGCCCCCTTCACTTTGCTTTTCTCAGCGTACTCTTTACCGAGATGCTCCAAGTTGTTCCTAGTATGTTTGGCATCACCAGGAGAAGGCTTCAATGCCCTGGAGCTCACAGTAGAAGTAGACTTTAGAATTGAGGCCATGTCTGGGATGGGGTACTTCTTTTTCCCAAAATCATCTGCAAGACAGAAATCAGCAGTTAAGACAGGCACAAAGGGGACAACTTGATTTAATTTCATTTCTTACCCTTTGAGGCCATCAGTCCGAAGTCGAGGAAGAATTTGTTTTTGTCGATTAAACGAATCAAAATGGCGTGACCTATATCTGTAAATGTCCTCAATTATGCCCCACTCTGCTTGGGACAATTCAAAGCGAGATCCAATATCTGCAATAAAACAAGGAAACATCATAACTGCTGACCTACTGGAATACTCGCAAGCTTTGGAACATTCACAAGCTTTAGAATACAGGGTCGATACAGTACAAGATGAAACTTTATCCCCTTCAACATTTTTATCCTTATACACAAGGTGTTGTCACCATATTTTAAAATATTAACACTATATGTTAACTCTTTCAAATATTATTTTAAAGTGTTAGCACCATTTATGAAAAATTAATTTGGGTGTACCCACCTTGTTTTAGGGTAATACCACCTCCCTTTTTTTTGGCGGCGTTACATAAGTTTGAGGTGTTACTACCATATTGTGTCAATTTACATATCCGTTGCAATTTCTTACCCTTGTTCAAAAAGTGGTTTAAGAGTTTCGCTACTTGTTATAAAAAGAGCTTTTAACTGTATGCCTCGTAAAAGAGTCTTTGGGGCGTCACAACATCTCCTTTGCATCTCTTCATTGGAGATGTTTTCGACCATTTTGGAGATCTAAATCTTTATTTTATTCTACCTTTGGAGATGCTCTTAGTGCATTCAATTAGAACTTTTAATAACTTTTGAAGTGAATAACTTTTTATAGAATTTAATGCTTTTATTATTATTATTATTATTATTATTATTATTATTATTTTATTTTTT
>CAIGRB010062431.1:9865-25065 GCA_903798255.1 Fraxinus quadrangulata
GTGTGAACCAATTTGAAATGGTCCCAACATTTTGCCTGCTTCTTCCCCTTTCTCTTCCCTCTTGCATCGGGAATATTTAATGTTGGTTCTTCATCTTGTTCCAAATCAATTGGAACACTAAAATTAATATCATCCAGATCAATTGGATGACTACCTTCACGAACGTCAAAATCTTCAATATTTTCTGGAATCGGTAATTCATTGAGATTGGCGAATTCATTCCCAACTTGATTTTGGGCAGGTGTTTCGCCTTTCATACCGAACAAGTTTTCAACAAATGATCGTGCATCTATTTGCTAATAATAGAAATTGAACGTTGAAAATTTGACGAAAAATGTAGAATTGAGAAGTGAATGAAGATTATCTAGTAGTGTATAAAATGAATTGTAAAAGTAAAATGAATATAAAATTGAGAAGTAAAGTAAGATGATAATAATAATACAATGAAATGAATGAATGATAATTATGATATTGTTGAATGTGTGTTTTACTTATTTTCTTTTGGGAGAAGAATTATTTCGCAGTGCATTTATTTGTTTGCATCTCTCCCGACAATATAGTCTGTAACACGATTATTATATTCATTAACGTATAACCTCATTCTCAACATAAAATTTAAACCTGTCACAACTGATGTGGATAATATACCTATCCAATCTAAAATTATATCTGCTTGTGAGAATAAGAGATGAAAGTGAGAATTGATAATATCGAATGTGACAAATTTGTGCAACAATAATTGATTAAAACAATGGCGATACTATTACTATTGAGCTTAAATGCATCAATGTATTGCGACAAAAATAATCTAACATTCATTAGAAAGTATCCAAAACGAAACTAGCCAGACATAACTTAAGACGGACATAATGCGATATAGATTGCTGCTCCGTATAACATTTCAAAATTCGAATGTAGAGCGCATATATGATTTTTTGGACGGAAAATATGGTCTATTCATCGATAAATATATGAATCGCATATTTCTTGGTTTTTATGAAGATTTCTTGTTTTTGATTTACCGGATTCTAGCTTCTGTTCTAGAAAGGGTAAAGACTGGGGTAGGGGAGTGAATATTGGTAAGGTGGGTCTGTTGGATGAATTTAATGATGTATTATATTAAATATGGAAATGCTTAGAATTTATAATTTTCAAATATACTACAAATATTACAGTATATTTGGTGAAAAATAACGGGAAATGTAAAAACGGAATTTTTATTAAAATAGTAGTGCATGATGATATTTCCACTTCTACATATTATCAATTCAATCCATGTGCTAATGACCATATATTTATATTTCACATTTGGGGAATATTAGATTAGATTAAGACGGCATCATAAACAACTATAGTCTCATTTTATACCTCAAATTTACATCCTACAAGTTCCAAAAAGCACAAGTTCCAAATTTGAAATGCTATCGAGCATGTCAATAAGTTTCCAAGCTAGGAGCTTGAGGCACATAAACGATGACTTCAATTCTTCAGCCAAAGTTGCCCTTTAGCCCCTATTTGTCATCTATTTTATCAAACATTGGCATGATGAAGTCCATGTAGAAAATAGCAGTTAAGCCCCTGTTTGTCTACCATTTTTTCAAAACATTGTTTGCTACAGTAAGATTCTCCACCACACATTCACCCAATAAAATATTCTACACACAAACTAATAAAATTACTTTACTTTTCAATCACACATTCTCCAAAAAATATTATTCAAAACCCTATTTTTTCTCCCAAAATGGGAGACAAACAAGACCTTAATGTGTCAATAGTAAGGTAAGTTGTAAGCAATATGAGAAATTTAGAGTCTCTCTTTTTAATAAAATCTAAAACATTCAATGATTGTGCTATATGTGCATCATCACTAACATATTGGTGTACATACATATGATGTGATAAAATATGATTGAGTCGGAATTTAAAAAAAAAAAAACTTCCCTTTCTCTTCTTGACACCTTATCTATCTACAAAACTTTTTATAACTCCTTATGTATAAATAGCATTAGCTTCCAACTCGTCTTAAATCAAACGTAACTAAGCAGTACACTTTGAAGAAAAGAAAAAGAAGTAGCTTCCTATTCACAGAGAGTGCTTCAAAGTATTACTCAAAAAATACAGGAAAGTAAAAATAATAAGCCTCTATAAAAATAATCATCCAAGTCTTCTACCTTCTATTGAAACTTAAAACTTTTTATACTTGCAATAATGAAAGATTCATTATTTTCACTCGCAGTCTCTTATCAAGGATATTTACAATCAACTTAAATGTTCCCGGCAGCACATCATCGAAGTTTGGAATGTTCAGAAATTTGGCCTCCAGCGTATAAAAAGCCTGATAAAATAACCTTAGGTGAGCACATAACAGGAAAACAACCAAGTTCTACAATAATAATTACATGCGCAATCAAAGCCAGCTTCAAAATGTTTTTCACCATTTAAAACAAGCTAACAATACTATTAACAATAGAAGAATACTGTGATATCATTACATAAAACAGGTTCACATTGTCTACAACACAACTAGCACAAGTACTCGAAGGATCAGTTGCTATAATTTAACATCAACACTAGAATCCCACTTATCAATCCAACAGTTCTGCAAGGCCCACATCATCTTCCATTTCATCATCACTTTCATTTTCTGCTCCAAGAAGCCACTGTTCAAAAAAATCAACTTCCTCGTCTTGCATGTAAATATCATCCAAATCATCCCATTGGTCTGTTCCAAGCTCCTCACCACGGCAAGCAACATGCAAGAATGGTCTACTTCTTGCTAAAGCATCAACCAAGTCTCTATTCACAGATCCAGTTACTCCCAACCATCTCAATCTTGGGAAATAAGGCTTCTTGAACCACCGAAATGCAAGCTGAGTGATACCCCCACAGTTATAAAGATCCAACAATCTCAAGCGACTGCCGTGCCACACAGTCTCGTCAATCTGCATAGAGGCTAATGCCATGACAGAAGTGTCACCTATGAGAGGACATCGTCTCATTCGGAGCTCAAATATTGGAATACGAGTTTTTGCAAGCAGAAGCACAGCAGCATCAGAGATGTTAGGAAGATTTGACAGGTCCAATTCTCTAATTTCCTTATTAGAAGAGCCGTTAAACAGGGAACAAATGCATCTGTCTGTAAGTCGTTTACACCCTCTCACAGACAAGGAAACAAGAGAATTCGTTGAACCCCTGCCTAAGTAGGACAATCCTACATCACTTATATCACAACCATCTATAAGTAATGTCTTCAACTTGGGAAGAGTACCGATTGCTCTTAGAGCTTCATCACCAAGGTTTCTGCAATCCCTCAAGTCAAGAAAGCTAAGATCTCCGTTGGTAGCCAAGCGCGCAACAGCCAAATTTGTTAAAAGACTACACCATCTTAGGCTAACATGTGTAAGTGAAAGGGATGTCGCAGAAATGTCATGAAAAACTAGGTCGGTCAGATGAGTCCCATGAAACACCCTGAGCTTATACAACTTGGAGCAAGAATGTAAAATTGTTTTATAACCCGTATCTGTTACCTGGCAAAAGCCACCAAGACAAATACTTTCCATGGCTGAGCATTTGTCAGCCATGAGAAGTATACCAAGATCATTAACACGCTTGAAGTAAGTAGGGGCAATCTCCTGACTTCGTACCAAAGAAAGGTGTTTCAGTTTCCCATGTATATTAATTTGCTGAAGGCCAGAGTTGGTGAGATCGAATGCCATTCTTGGTTCGATTATAGGCGAATCACGAAGATCCAGATGGGTCAAGCATACAAGGCATTTAGATATCGTACTGACCATGGTGTCAGTAATATAGTCCACTGAAAGGCATAATTTTTGTAGATTTGGTATTATGGATGGCTGAACATGATAAGATGATTGATGCAGTCCCAGAGAAGGGCTAAGCAATTCAGTCACCATTACTGAAGAAATATACCCTATTTCAAGCGAAATAAGTCTACCGGTGGCCAGAGCCCAAACACGAGCAAAATTATGACGCAGAAATATTGACACGTCAAACATCAGGATCAGTGTCTATAAGACAAAAAATCAGGGTTAGCAAGAATAAATGAAATCCCATATATAAACAAAAGGAAATACGCAACCAATTCATTAGACTAATGAAAAAACCAGTACCAAAAAATTCTATTATGTGGAAGCAATGCAGAAGCATAATTCATCATAGACTATAATATTACACGGAATTTACAAATATGTAGGGCTTTAAAATGAATCAAACTATCCATAATGGGGACGAGTATACCCATTCCTGTTATTTTTAAATTTTGATGGTTTTATCGATAGACTGCCAGATATCCAGTGCAGCTCCACTTCCATTGATTCACTATTTGTGAAGGTAAATTAATAAAGTTACAGATTCGAGAAAAAAATATGTGCAACCTCAACCTAGTTTATAGGACATTCAAATTTTATTTACTGTTCCATTTCAAACTAATCATCAGAAACCACTGAACATTTTATGTTCCATATCACTTAACTAATAAAAGTATCATATACCTTGTCAATTTTCCTTTTAATCCCGTAAGCACTTTAATAAAAGAATTATTAACAATAAGATATTAAGATCTATACATGTTAACATATCAAGGATAAATTCAAGCCTAAAATACATGTAAACTGTGAATAGTTCAATCAGAATCTTTTAGACTGCAATGTCATGATTTAAATTGATGCTTGCATGTAAGAAATGGTAGGGATATCAAACATGAAGATTTCCATTGCCAAAGGATATCGAACATGAATATTTCTGTTACCAACAGATATGAACAAGGTTTCTGATACTGTAGACCTAAAAGAATAGACATATATCCAGTGAGCCACGCTGAGTGAATTAAAATCTACAAGCACACCTAAACAAGCTGGAAGAATGACAATCGAAACTAGTGAACTCCAAATTACTCTTCCTTCAGAACAATATTAAAAACCTAGTGAAAATGTGATTTCAAATATATTTCCAAACTCTTACATCCGAGTCAAGGATTTGCCATATTAGTTAGTAATAATTATCCTAGTCACTCATGCAGTGAATCCTTACTTCCAAGTGAGTGCAACCACTGAGCAATTCCTCTAGATCCAGTACATCAATGGATCTCCCCCTTTTCTCCGCCACTGAACTTAAGTACAGAAACCTGAAACACAAAAAATCAAAACAAAAAAGGAAGTAACACATTTTCCACTTCGCATCCGATAAAATACACCAAGTTAAGAATGTTCATACGCAAAGATGAAAACATTAAGAAATATTATAACAAACAGCAATGGCACCAAGTAAATCATTTTGACCGTAAAAAAAATATTATGAATCGCTACAAAATACAGATCAACACACAAGTATCTACGAGACAAAATTTCAACCGGAAAATAAAGAATAAGAAACCAACCGAAGGTTTTTGCACTGGCGACCAAGCAGAGAGAGAAGCTTGCCGCTGCAGTCGGCGCAATTGTAGAGGCAAAGCTCTTGCAAAGAGGGGCGAATCAGGAAATCGAGGGAGGAATCATCAAGGCGTGTGCAATCCACCTTTAGGCTCCTCAAGTATGGGTTTGAAGGTAACAAAGGTCTCAACAAATCCATCGACGGCGCTATATCCTGAAAATAAAACCAGAATTGAAACATATAAACCGAAAACTAGGGTAAAAGAAAAAAAAAATCATACCCAGTATATGATTATATCTTACAAAAAGGTGGAAGGTGGGGACGAAAGACAGGATGTGGGCGGCGCAGGAGCGGAAGGTCTTACACGTGGATGCGAGTGACTGGATGGAGCGGATGTCGAGCTTGGTCATGATGGTGGCTATGAGAGCGGAGGGGAGGTGCTCCATACCTGGTAAGAGGGGATTTTGGTCGGATGAAGACGCCATTTTCGTCTGATTTCTCTCAGAGGAGGAAGGTAGAGTTGAGGAAGAAAGTGGTTGACAATTGATTGTGGCACGAAATACAACGTTAGGTGCCCCTCGTTTTGTTCGGGTTATTCAAAGTTATAATTTGGTCTATTTTTGAAAAGTCTCTTTTATCTTTAATGAAATGGATTGTTGAATTTTGTATCTTAAATCCTTTCTTCTATAATAGTTTATAAATTAGTCCTATCTTTTATTTCGTTATATAGTTTCATTCTATGATCTAACGGATTAGAATAATTTTTTATATATTATTCAAGTTTTTCATTAAATTTATTATGTTCTTCAGTTCCTATGTCGGTGCTTTCTGATTTATGAATAATATTTTTTTATTTTTTCTAACATTCTATCTAATAAATTATCTAATCATTTAATAGTATATCCTGGCATACTAAAATACTGTAATAATATTAAAACATATAAACATGATATGATTATTTTAAACAAAGTATAATCAATATAATCCCTGCGATTTTTTTAAGATCTTAGAAATATTCATTCTAACTTTAGCAAAAACTGGTAGTTTTACCCTAGATTTGATCTGATTTTTTGATTCTTAAAAACGAGTGACCTTCTGAGCTCTGATTCTGCCACTATCTCCCTTTAACGGCCTTCTTCCTTCACGGGATTACTGCACTATCAATTTTTTGCTCTTCACTGTATCACTTTTAAGAATGCTTTCCTAGACTTTGGTTAAGGGGAAAGACTTTGTTTAATAGCTAAAATAAGAAAGAAATCACACCTTTAGATTTCTCCAGAATCTATGGGAAACTAAGTTTTAGAATTTCATATATATTTTTTAGAGGATTGGAATGTGAATAATATTTTTTCTATTCAAAGAAAAATTGATATACAATGGTTTTGTATTCAAGACAGAGGTTTCTTGGCTATCTCACAGTTTGAGTGCTCAACTTGTTCTGTCTTTAATTTAGCCCGAAAGCCTCTATTTATACCACTACATGAAGCTCTATTATTTTCTTCTTACATCATTGCTTACGCAACATCAATAATTTACATAGTGGTGTCAATAATCAAAGGCGCACTAGCCTTTGTTTGTATTGTCTTCATTCGGAGCTGTCAAGATTCTTTCTATAATGATAGGTCCATCTTTACATCAATCAATCTTCTTTATTTCATTTTCACATCTTTTCTTGGCAACTTCTCAACTTGCATGATTATTGGATTGTTGTGAGGCTTCCATTAATTTGATGAGTATCAAATTTTTCAATATACTCTTTCAAAATTGTTGATTTTTCCTTTCCATTATTGACAAGAAGTGTCCATCCTTCATACTGGCATATGCATTTGAATTTTTTATCATATAAATTTTTATGTTATATAGGACTTTTATCCCTAGAATTCTTCGGGATTTTATCCATGATTTGGTAAGTTTTTTTCCCCCACCGACTCATAAGTGAAATTCATTTAAAACATGAGGTCACAACATAATAGTTACAAGTCACAAAGTTGATATTACACACATGTTAATAATAGGTCACTTTTTCACAAATTAATAAGTAAAAATCGTATAACACCTTCAGCACACAATAATAATATGATAAGTACAATCACAAAATTTATACGTCACATGCAATTTTAGTATTCAATAGAATATATTATAGGTCATTGTCACAAGATTATATTAACAGTGACGGATCCAGGATTTTGAGTCAGTACGGGCTGCCGTAGATCGTCAATCATTGTCAACAATAAAATATTAAGAGTTCCGTTTGATGCCCATTTTTTTTTTTTTTTGGCAAAAACTGCATTTGGAATAGTGCTTTGATAAATAATATGTTTCTAAAAATAAGGAAAATTTTGAATTTGAATGTAATATTATTTTATTGATAAATGTGCGGTTGAAAGAAGAAAGAAAAATGTATTTAAAAAAAAAGAATCAAACTAGGTCTAAAATTTAAATATAATAATTATTTTGTTCAAACTAAATATATATAATTTCGTTGTAAAAATTAGCAGTAGTCAAGTTTTGTATAAATCAAAGGAAGAGCACGTGTTCAGATTTTTAGAATTGCATTAAACCCACTAAAATGTAACATATATTATTCTAGTAAACTTAATATCATATTCAATGATTGCCACAATGGTCATACTTCCAATATTCTTAGGGGTGGTCATGGTTTCAAATCTTCCCTCCTAACCCATTTAATTTTGGTAAAAATTAAAGAATTAAAAATCTTTCATAATAAAAATGGTGAAAAGGGATTCAAATTCTATAAAATTTAGAATATTCATAGTAACTGCAAAGTAATATGACAGTCTAATATATTCGAATCACATTGACAACACATGACAATACCCAATATGTAACTTTGTGATATGTACATTTTAAGTTCAAAATGAAGAGCAAATTGAGGTTACAAACAATTCTCCATAATTTGACTATGGTTATTTTGAATAAAAATCCATACGGGGCCATAGTTATTTTAAATTTGTGACAAATTCTAATAAAATATGGTAATATTGAAATTACAGTAGATTACATACATATACCAAATCAGAAGATCGGAAACAGTTTTTGGAATAGCAATGTTTCTGTTGTCTGCAGAGAATCAAAATTCGAAAAAAATGCACAATACTGCACTTGATAAATTTCAGCGTTGAAATCAGTGTTGTGAATATTATACCAGCGTTAAATCTGTAGAACCGATGATGGACATTGAAATATAATGCACATTCACCAAGTTGTAACTTCAACCCAAAAATTTTAGCTCATCCAGATGAAGATGATGACAGAAATGTGCTAATTTCAACTGTAACCTATATAATTGATGTGGATCGAACTCTGGGAGGTGATCATAGATGGAATTTCCAATGGAGATGTGAGAAGAGATGGGATTAGGTTGAAATATAATAGAATCCCTATTTTAGGAAGTGATATTGATTTAGACAAATTTAATACATTATCCATTTCAGTTTCCTTTACTTAAGCCATAGTAAATGTATTATAAATACATAAATAAATTACTAAAACAATATAAAAAACTATTTATAACCTGATTTTTGAAAGATTTCATCAAGTTCGTTAATATTGAAAGTGTGTTCTTAACTCGATTCCAATTTATTTTTGTATGAGCTACTTTAAAATTATTTTCAGTGAGATTTTCAGGTTTCTATTCTTATCATCACATCGCTTAATGTGTCCTGTATAATGGTTGAATCAGATGCTCCTTCGCATAACCAGTTTTTGTCCCGTACAACCATATTGTTGTCCCTACAAGAATAAAAACCTATAAAAAGCCAAGCTAATAGTGAATAACTTTTTCTTCCTTGCCTCCTTGACCTTCATTTTCATGATTCCATCCTGCCAGGCTGAGGTTGCTTTCATTATGTGGTTTCACCTGTAAAGATCTTTGAAAAACATGCACTGCTGGTCACATTTTGAGAAATCATTGGATTCTTCTGTGGAGACTAAGAAAGAACTATTATAATACTATGGGGTACTGTCATATAACACATAGTGTGACGGCAGTTTAGCAACTGATTCTATAATCCAAAACTTGGTTCTGCATAACCATTAGTGATTAGTTACATTTGATCAGTGTTCATTTGGCTTTTGGTTTAGTGCAGCCATACGAATTTGGCAGGGGATTTCTTGTAAATTGCTAGTTTGAGGAGTGCCCGTTATTCTGATTTATGGATTTTCCTTTTATCTTGGTAGAACTGTTGAATACTCTTTTGAGAAGATTGCTGGCAAGTCATGCGTCCTTCCTCTGGGAAGCCTGGCACACATGAATATGCATGACCCTTGGCATCTTCTCTTCACATAAATCAATCTGCAGTGTTCATTTTGGCTTGATGCAATCTGGTTGAAGTTGTAATTTTTACTTTTCAAACCAATCTGAAAAAGATCCTTGTATAATTAAATTCATCGTGTCCTCGCTTTGATGAATATGTGGTTTTGGAAGTTAACAAAACTCAGTTTTGACCTGTTATGGATTATTTGTCAAGAGAAATTCTTGCTTCTATTTTCGATGGTTTTGGAAGTGTATATGTCAATGTCAAGTTTATAGTGGACACCCATCAAGGGCTTTTAGCATTTGTTTACGGTTGAAACATCGTGTCATCTAGTTGCTGATAGTGACTATAGACTGATCCAGCACTTCGTTTTTTTCCATTTTTTCTCCTCCTCTTCTTATATTATAGTAAGGACCAGATATTTCTAAAAGGGGGATGAAATGTGGGGCTTGTGAGCCTGATCTTTAAAAGTCGATTGATACATATGCTCCATCCTTAGATCCATCCAATGCTTAGTCTGAACAAATATTTATGCATTTTGTGGTGTAGAAAATTTGAAGTGGCTTCAATGAGATTTCTATTTGATAAGGCAAGTGCCATATTGCAGCATGCATTGCTTGGGACGTTTACTGCTATTTCTTCTGCTTATCCCTGGGTTTTAACCAGGAGAGAGAGGGGCAATATTTCTTTTTGATGGTAGTCTTATATGAATTTCCACGTTTTTGAATTTTTGATCTGAATGTACATGCAGTCGGTATACAAATGACTTAATTTTGGACTCCAATAAATTTGTTTCGTATGGGACAGGGCGTTGGCTAGTTGGGAATCGTAACTGAATTTGTTTGAGTGAACTTGAAAACAAAATTATGCCTATTACAGGACTAGAAATGTGACAAATTTAAAGCGGGGACCTTTTGGTGATAAGGAGTGTGCCGACTATTTTCGTCCCATTCCCTTATAAATGAGAATAGCTACCATTCCTAATCATTACTCAGTTTGGTCCATACTCCACTCGATATGATCATGTGTTATGAAATTTCTTTTGCAACAAATCCAATAGATAATGTTGAGCATGACACTACGTTAACTTCATACCATTTAATGAAACCTACTTCATGTCGGCCAGTCTGGTAATGAAGAGGATCTATTCCGTTTTGACTATTGGGCTTGCCCATGTTAAACACCAACAGATTTGCTATTTTACTATCTCTAGATTATTGAGGAAGTGATTCAACCGAAGCCTTGTTATATTCAATTCTCTTCAATGTGTTCGGAAATCAGGTGTTGTCAACTACAGATTCTCCAATTTCAGAAATATTTTTGGATAATAATGTCAAATTTATAATAAAAGAACATACTGGGAGTCGCTGGAGCCGGATACATACAAGACATACAACTTTTCGATATACACAAAACAGAACCCCCTCGAAAAAAATATGATATGAAGCAGCTGCAAGAATCAAATAACAGTTAAATTTAGGGCCTGTTTGGCAGGATTTTTGAAAGGTCGAAAGCTGCTTGTGAGACTGAGAAACTTCTTTTGAACAAGTTTGGATAATTTTTTTTTTTTGGCTAGAAGAACTTTTGGATAAAGTTGACCTAAAATAGTCTTCTTAAATATCTCTTCTACAAAAGCCCTACCAAATGGGCCTTAATATGTTATTCTAGAATCGATATGGAATCTCCTGAAGTTTCATGCCCATTCAGAGAATAAGTTTGCACTGATCCATGACATTGAGCTGTATTTCTTTTGAATTACTTACCAGATATTAGTAAATGCTTAAATTAATACAACAGCTACTGGAATTTATGAAAGGGGCCACATTAATCAAATCAAGATCTACCATATTGGACAAGGCTAGGATTGCCAGATTCTTGAGCCAACACTCATATCTCAGTAATTTAAGAAAATTGATGTTTTTGTCAATCAGTGCAATGGTATGCTCCTTTTTCATTGAAAACCAATCTATCTATGATGTTTGGTAACCCGAAGATCAACAAAGGAATCTTTTCACTGCTCGGAAACAGAACAGTGAAAAGAAGAATCATAGTCGGTCTAAAATCTGATAATTCCAGCAGAGAAATGCTTCTCCGTTTACTAAATTCGGTTGTGGTACCAGGAGACTATGTTCTTGCTGTTCATGTTCAGGGATCGGATGATACATTTGATCCTAACACCTTTTACATCCATGAAGATCTCTGCAAGTCGAAGCAGGTGAGCTTTTTTTTGACCTTTTAGAAAACATAGTTGAGTTAAATTTCTGAGAACATTTGATGCCCTGATTGTTAGGATGTTTGATACCTTCGGTTGATGATTTGTTCAGGTGGATTTTGAAGTCAAGGTTTGTCCACGAAACTATTACATTACTGAATTAAGTCACCAAGTTCGAATAAATTTTGCAACAATTCTTGCGGTGGGATGCACAAGTCCATGGTATGGTCATCATCTATCTTTCACATGGTAATTCAACATAGATTCTGCATTTCTTGCTCTAATAAGTTACTGTTTTCAGGCCAAAAGATTCAACAATTGCAAAATGTTTGAAAGCATTACCTCCCACATGCAGCCTTCTAGTAATGGATAATGGAGGAAAAATCTTATTCCAGAAAGAGGGATCTTCCCAGGAAGGATCCTCTATTAAACTTCTTAGATCTTTGCAGGAAGGATCCTCAATTAAAGTTCTTCGACCTTCTGTGTCATCTTTATCAGGATCCAACAACTGTGATCGGCCAGGAACTAAGTCTCTGTTCCAAAAATCTTCGTCAATGCCATGTTCCTCAACATCATCAAAACCACAACAAAATGAAAGTAGAAACTGGCCAATCAGGAAGAACAACTTGCAAGGTTATGATGTTGTAACTCCAGAATTGTTCCAAAGATTAGCTACATTACAAGTGAAGGGATACACCAGGCGCTATACATTTGATGAGTTAAAGTGTGCAACACAAAATTTTAGTCCCCATATGTTGATCGGAGAAGGAGGACATAGTCAAGTTTATCGAGCTGTTTTTAACAATGATCAGGCTGTGGCAGTGAAAGTCCTCAAGTCCTCCCGATTATCTGAAGAGGATCTTTTCCGGGAAGTGGAGATATCAAGTGGCTTGAGCCATGAAAACATGATTCATCTACTCGGATACTGTTACAGTAAAGATATACGTGCAATTGTGTATAACTTACTAAGTTCAAGCCTGAAACAAAGACTCAAACATCTTACTTGGAAAGAGAGGATGCAAGTTGCAGTTGGTGTGGCACGGGCGTTGAAATACCTTCATTCTTTCTATCCACCCATCATCCATAGGGATGTAAAGTCATCTAACATCCTCCTCTCCGAAGACTGCAAACCACAAGTAAGTCTTCATCGAGTACCATTTTTACTGCACTATTAAATGTATTGTTCGTATTAGATAATTGATAATGCATTTGCAACATAACAATCATTCCAAGAACTGGAATTTTGTCAGTATAGATTCTGGAACACTCAAAAGCAAGAAAAGGAAAAAGAAGGAAAGGAAATAGGAGATATGGCCTTTGATAAGTGACTCAAATGCCAACACATGGTACCGTTAGAGACACAAATAGAGCTAGCTGGTACTGAAGTTTGAAAATATCAAGAAGTTCCATATCAACAAACATCGCCCAACATAAACACTTTTACATAATCATATCTGTATGAAAACTAACTCTGTTTTCCACCTTCCAGCTGTCAGATTTTGGGGCAGCAATTGTACATCAGCAAACTCAGCAGTCATCATCTGCATATGCAAAGCCAATTAATGTTGTAGGAACATTTGGATACCTGGCTCCAGAGTACATGATGTATGGAAAAGTTGATGAAAAAATAGATGTTTATTCTTATGGAGTCGTACTCTTGGAATTAATTACTGGGAAAGAAGCTATTCAATCAAACTCACCATCCAATCGTGAAAGCTTGGTACTCTGGGTAATGGAAATGAATCAACCTCAATCAGAAATAAAATTTTATGGTAGATTTCATCTTTCACTTAAATTCCAACGAAATATGCAGGCAAGGTCTCTGCTCACCTGTGGCCTATGTGAGCGACTAATTGATCCTGACCTCGAGGAAAACTATGACAAGGATGAGATGAAAACAATGATGATTGCAGCTCGCCTGTGTCTCTTGCATTCATCTTCTAGAAGGCCAACAATGAAAACCGTAATCTTTTTGATCTTTCACTACGAAAATGGCTCTTTTTTGAATTCTAGGAACATCATGCATTTCACATCTCACTCACCAATTGTCAACCCCTATTGTAGGTAAAGCCCGAGTAAGGAAATATATTTGATCACCAACAATGAACTGAAGCAATTTAAATGTTGAATTTTTCGTTTTGATTCCTTGAATGTATTTTGTTAATTTATAACCTGAGAGATCTTCATTTGAAATTTAAGTTGATAAATTAGTACTAGACCTCTAGCTGACAATCAATTGTATGTAAGGTCTCCAAGTTATAAATGTGACGAGTGAATGTGCCTGTATTACCTATGTCCAAGGAAGGACATTTACATTTATTTTTTCTTTTATTTTATTGCAGATCTTGCATTTATTTGAGGAGCCAGAACACTGGTTGGAGATGCATAAGAAGAGAGAAGAGCTTCCGAGTGCACTTGGTAAAGGTGAAATGGTGTTGAACACAGTTGATGATTCAGATCCCCATGATTTTTGGGTTATAGATGATAAGTAGTTCGTTCTTGTCAACATAAGACACACTATTAAATGCAATTGCTTAGTTTATTAAAAGCATTGTATAGGCTGTGGGTGATTTGCTTCAATCAGTAAAATTGGCACTTACAATGAATTTATAAAACCAACATCGAAATGATGTGAATTCCTACAATCAGTCCAGCTGTTTGGAGAATCTTCCAATCCCATAATCTTCTAGTACAAAATAAGAGTATTAATCATAGTATCATATTGCTCGGACGCCTTGAGAAAGTTATTCTGCAGGATATTCTATATGCTACAAGGTATCTTTCCGAATGTTTCTATTGACAATTAGTATAGGAACAAATAAATCAGACTGAAACACACAATTTAGAACTGCAGACCCAAAGATAAGGTATTCGATGCTTCTTAATTATTAATTAAGTTTGTATCCACCTAACCGAACCCACAGATTAGGTATTCTATGGTTCTTAATTAAGTTTGCATTCACTTAACCAAACCCACAGATTAGGTATATAATGGTTCCTAAATCCTAACTCTTAATTTTGTTTTCATTCACCTAACGAACAAATGCAAAGACAGACATAACGGAGATCAGATGAAGTCCGATTCAAATGCCTCACAGTAAGCTATCGACAAAAATCTGCAGCTGTAGAGTTAATCAAAATTCTATCCAATCTAATACTGACCCTGCTATTCGTCCAGGAAAACTGAGACATAGAAAAGCATATCAGAGAAATCAGTAGAGCCATGGACTTGACGACTATGACCAGTACGCTCACCATCATGTGTGATGACATTAAAGTCACTCCCAATAAGCCAAGGATCATCCATAGAGAGGAAAATGTGG
>CAIGRB010062437.1:26422-41181 GCA_903798255.1 Fraxinus quadrangulata
TAAAAATAAATAAAATAAATAAATTTTTTTTTTTTAAGCTCGGCTCGCCTTGGACGAGCTCGGACACGAGCCGAACACGCCCAAAACCCAACGAGCCGAGCTTAAGCTCGGCTCGTTGGGGAAGAGCCACGAGCTCGGCTCGTATGGGCCGAGCCGAGCCCATTGCCACCTCTACGTGGACACAAATATCTTAAAAAATTATTTTGAATTAAATTTTAGTTTTTTAATACGACCCATTTCACTTATTGAACATTTTGACCAGGGGCACATTCTTTCGTACTAGTTAGTAGTTACAATAAAATTAAAATTTATTTTTCTTTCTCATTTTATCAACCACACATTTTTCAATTAATAATTTTATATGTAAATTCAAAACTTTTTTTTTCTTTTTAATCGCATATTCTTAAAAAAAAAAACACTATTTCAAAAATTATAATAACAAATAATGGGAACCAAACAGGGCTAATAATATGCACAACATTTGTTTTGTAAAAATCTCTTTTACGTCCCTAACCCGAGAAGGAAAAAGATAAAAAAAAAAAATTAAAAAAATAAAAAGTTTTAGAACATGGCGGCAAACTCTCAAATATATGGAGGCAAAACTTTTGCACGCCTCTTCGCCCTCTCGGTTCCCCATCTCGACGCATACAGGTACTGTAAATCTTCACTTGAACCCGATGCAATTTGATTGAAATATATAATATTAATCATTTTTTGTCATCCTCAACTTTATTTATGTGTTTTTATTCTAGCAGAATCTGAACTTTGGTTTTGAATATTTATCGAGAATTCTGAATAGATTTATCTGCGTTTTTCATTCTTTGCTAAATACTGTGAGGATACTATGATAAGCGTTTTACACACAGTATATGGCAACTGTATCACAGGATTTGAATAAATGCAATATATTGTGGCGGGTATTTCATAAAATCGTAACGAAAAAGGATGGGTGATATTTTTGATTAACTCATTATAATTTCCCTGGTAAAAATACTTGGGGTGTTTTTTTCTGTTACAACTTTGTACAGGATTCTCGTGTAAAAGTAAAATAGCGTAACAGCATGGAGGGGAAATGCATATACAAATAACAGGGGTATGTTCATTGCAGACAAAATTTTCTGTTTTTTTTCCCTCACTGAATATTTTTATTAATTTGGGTAATGGATTTTCTTGCTAGATATCGAAATTTTTGTTGTTTTCCCATGTATGCTTCTTCTTGTTGATTGTGATAGATTGTGTTGATCAATTTGAATTACACAGATACCAGACCTCATTTTCTATTCCCTCAAAGGTTGGTTTGTTGATCAATTAGAAGTAAAGTACTAAAATTTAACTCTTACCTCTAAGGAAGTGAAATTTCATTTCAACACTTGTTTGGCTTGCAATGAACGTAGAAGATGCCATGTTTTCTGTTTTAATACGTAGAACATGTTAAGGGGGATAAATAACTTAAAGTTACATTTCAATAGGTACATCTCTATATATTTTCACGAGGTAGCTTTAAAGCTATTTTTAAGCATATAAAATTTGTTTTATCTGGCTATAAGGTACATTATAAAACAAGTTATTTCACTTTTCATCACTAAGGAGTTTATTCAGCATTCCTTTTTTTCCCTGTCATTCTGCAGTGCATATAAATACGTATAGGCTATATCAAAACAAAACGCAAAGGCTTCTATTAAAAGACTCAGAAGAAATGTATACATACATGTAATCCCAATGAAACCACATCCCAATTCTATTTCTCGACTTCTACCTTTCTCTATCGACATTGAAAAATGGCTCCGTCAATGAGCATACTTTGAAAAAGATCTGAGCTGTCTATGATGTACACATTGTCAATGGAATCTCATTCTATATCTTAATTTTTTTTCTCTGCCACCTAAACTACAAATAACTATAACTCATGTGGAGAGGTGGGCACTTGAATGTAAAACAATCTGTTGCATTCTAATCCTACGGCAGTCCCTTATTTATTTTTGGTGTGGACAGTTATTGGTTAGGTCCTCAAACTTTCAATTCGCCCCGCTCCATTTCTTCTCTTATTTTTGCTCGTTTTTCTTCGCCATCCTGCTTGCAGGGTAATGCAATCTGGCCACCAGAGGTCTTGGTGCTCGCATTTTCTGCTCAAATCCTCGGACACAAACAAATCCTACAATATGAAGTTGAATGACATCAGCAAGAAATGAGTGCCAAAAACCTATCGATCTTCTGAATAAAATGTACATGCAGCCAAATGTTTTCCCAATAATGAAGGATGCAAATATTAGGTTGAGTTAATTTGAATTTAGAAAGCAGTTCATACCTCTCCAGAAGCAGTATTGGATACCTTCAGTCGTCAAGCCTAGCAAGATCCAGTTTATTTCGGTAAGTCACTTTTTATGTAATAGTCAGTACAAAATGGGAAATTATGTACCTTTGAAAATGGTTGAGACAGAGGTCCCAAAGAAAACTGTACGTCTTGGCAGGCTCCATAGCATATTTCTCGGAACACTGATAGGATTAAGGCTAGATTCATGATCCGCAAATACCTGCATAAGAACTTCTTAATCCCTGCTTCTCTATACGATTGAAATTATTCAAAAATAGAATTTTGTTAGATTGAAATTGATTTGTCTAGAACGGGAAGCTGTAGTGGTTAACATTACAATAGTATTTTATAGAAACATAACAAAATATTTATATGATAGCGTTTGAGAGGTATAAGCTACGAGGGGATAGATTGTAGGAAAGAACTTTTGATGATCACTTTGAAATCTAAAGGTACTTTGCTAAATACAATTAGATGATGCATAAATATTCTTTTTAGTTATAGTAGGAATAGGATGATGGTGGGGACACAACAGAGGATCATGTCATGTTAAAGAGCGATATTATTAAGTATTTACAGAAGGGTAGGAAACATGATTCTATGCTCAAAAATTGTATAGTTACTATTGTTACCTCATTGACTTGGAAGTAAGTACCATTCAGCGGGAAACTCCCTCTCATTGCTGTTCTGCACGGAATCTGCAAGGAGGTGGGTATGTCAGAAAGAAGGAAGAAGGTGGGAAGGATTTACTAATATCTAATAATTTGCTTTCACTTCCAATGGTTTTCGTAACATATTGCTTACCAGAAGTGTGCCTCTGACTGTCTGTGTTTGTTCTTCTCTTATGCTATTGCATGAAAAGCACATTTTTTTATCACACAGTCCACCTAATTCTTGATGGTTGCATTTACTTACAGGTGCTAGGATTGAATCTGCCGTCTCTCCTGTTTAAACGATGCCAAATTGGGACAAGTGTCAGCAGATTATAATAAAAGTATATTTCAGCCGGGGTTTATGAGGAGAAATTAATAAATACTTTCAGCCTCCCTTCATATGATGGTGATGAATGCTTTCTGTTCATCTGTGGGCATTTTGGCTATATTAAGAGCAATCAATCGCCCTGTAAATCATGTAGTGCTTACCTGGGGTCCATATAGCGAGAAGGTATGGACTAGGATCATCGGCTTCTCGCCTTTCCATCTAAACATTTAATAATTTTTTTAGCCAGTTAGAATCAAATTACATTTAAGAAAATAGAATTTGAAAATGAGAAGATAAATAACTAACTCCTTTCAGTAGTGGATGATCATCTGGTAGTTCGTAGCTGCAGCAGAATGAGTAACCAGTCACCAAATATGAGTACTAACTTATCGTAATTTCACATAAAGGACAATAAAATTAAGATATGTGTTGAGGCCTTGGGATGCAAGGTTTATTTTTGAATGAATGAGGAAGTTGCATCATGTAGTGAGGTCTCTGATCCTTAAAAGTGTACCTGGGTTTTATTATTTTTTCAATATTTATCCTGAGTTGAGAACCTGTATCCATTATTCCTCACAAATGAGAAATTATGAATTAATTATTAGCTTTCCTTCAGTGAATACTATTTTATGACAGCAGAATATAAATCATAAAGTAGTTTCTCGACAATCTGGTGGCTGCCTATATTTTAAGTCCAAGATGCTTGGTCCAAGTTTTTTGCCAGTATGAAACTCACTGATAATTAGCAACTTATTGCACGTGTCTTATAAAACTTTTTTGTTCAATAAACGACTGTTTCTTTTAGAATTTCATGCCCAATTGAGTTTTCATATGAAGGCATAAACTTACACTTGGTGCTCCGTCCGCAGTCTACTCAAGCTTTTCAGTTTGGGCGTTGGGATTGCAGCAAATTCTGGACGCAAAGCAACAAGTGCTTTAGACAAATTAGTTTCTTTCGTTTCCATGTTTTGCTCTTGCATAAAGCTCTGCAAATTTGTAGCGAACTGTTCTATATTGAGTTTGATTGTAGGTATTTCGTCGGTATCCTCATAGAATGCATCCTCAATATCAGTTTCTGATAATTCCACTGGTGGTTCTGGCGTCGTTGGTTCCTCAATTATAGGTTCACAGAGACTCAACCCAGTTCCTCTGTCTGAATTGTCACATACTTGTGGTAGTGACATTGGCTTTATTGTTACGCCAGGGTTTTCATTGGCAGTTGGAGCAGTAGATGCAATGATACTTTTCTCTTCTAGCCCAGGTAGGGCAAGTCTCGCGCTGTATAAAATGAAGTATAATTGTCATACTAATGTGTGTATTAATTTCTGATGTCACAGGCAAATAAGATTACGAGATTATAGAAGGCTAACCTTGCGAAAGCACTAGCAAAGTGTCGGCACTCTCCTCTCATTGGGCATGCATTGCAATTCGGTTGTTTCTTTGTGCAGAAAACCTGTATCCAAGATTAAGAAACTATATATTAAGAACCTCGTAGTGAGGATGATAGTGAGCTTCAGTGAAGACATACCTTTCCAAATGTTATCATTTGATAGTGTAGCTCATACCTGCAGGTCCATAATATATATAAATCAGTAGAACTTCTTCAGGAATGTCAAAAGATTTCTTCTGATTAAACTGTCGACGATAAGAGATTTTTGAATTGTAATGAGTCAATCTGAGAAAGGAAATTACAATGTTTTCTGATCCAGCTTACAGAGCCTAGGCCAAAGATATTTCTGGATGGATTCCAGCACTGGGTACCTGCATGAAACAAGATTAGAATCAAGAGTAGTTCATAAACTTAACTGTTGATTGCTTGGCATGTACTTACAATTCAAGGAGATGCAACTGGAGTTCCTCAGGAAGTGGTTGGAGAGGCACCCACCCGAGTCGCACAGCAATTCGTCCAACATTTGTGTCAACCTTAGAAACCACATAGTTAGGGCAAGATTTTTTATTTTTTTTTCTTTTGCTTAGTGATATTAGGTATAAGTTTTCTATATAGGCAAATGGCCTTACAGGGAATGCAAGGTTATGAAGTGTTAAGAGGCGTACGCACTCCACGCTCTTTAACCCCAGTCCTCGTATGCTTAGAAGATAATCTCTGCAAGGCATTATGTACTCAGAGGCAAAGAGTGAAACTTCGGAGATGGCAGAGATATTGGATATGCCCTTGCCTTCCATTATATACTTTCCAAAGATGGGTACATGAAAGGATAAATTTCTTTTAGGAAACTTACTTAGACTTTTCTGGTGGAACGTCTCTCAACCATTCCAGGTCGATTCCTCCATGGTCTTCAACCAGTCGATTGAGAAAATCCTGTAGAATATCCAACCAGTGTTACACTCTGGGCTTTAGGTTTTAATGGACCATCGGTAGTTTTATTGGAGCCCACTTTATAAACATTCTACTTACCTTAATTCGCTCTGCTAGCATGTTGTTCATTCCCCTTTCCTTGATTGTTTCAGAAATCTCACGAACATCAGCCTTTCTTAGTGATTCATAGTCTAAAGAGTCCATTGTTTCCTCAGTTCTTTCTCTTTTTCCCACCTCCAATTGTGCCTGCTTTCTCAACTCATCCCAATGACATGCTTCTCTCTTTTCCTTCTCAACTTTTGTCTTTCCTGCATTTGAAATTGTGGGACCTGTCCGGTTTGTTGGTTTGGTCGAAGAATTTACTTGTCCTGCTGCATCTGGTTCAGATATTTTATTCTTCAAGTGTAGGAAATTATCTGCAACAATTTGAACCTGTACATTAAAATTTTGTCCAGTAAAGCTAGTGAACCCAGGGTTTTCACGGAAATTACCACTTGGATTTTCATTGAATGCTTCAGCAGGTGTTGTGCAGTCTGATAGAAAGTTGCTTTCTTGCTGAATGGTCTTGTGGCTTCCTCTGTTGCAATTGGTGGAATGTTGGCACTCTCCGCTTTGATACCCAGATTGTATGTTAGTCTGCGGTTCAAGGCACTTGTTTTGAATTGTATGGTCCACTCTTGTTGCTAGATCTGGTCTTCCAGTCTGTTGGGTGATAAAACTTCTTTCTACATCTGTTGTCTTGGTATTCTCAAAATCTGTTGAAGCCAAAGAAGATATGCTTTCTTTTCCTGGAGATGCGAGGAAATTTGATTCCCATTCTTCCAAGCCTGTTGTCTTGCCGAACCCTGAATTAGTGGACGGAGGGATTCGCCTCTGATGATGCAGCACATTGGAAGTGATTGGACTAGCATATGCCTTGCTGCCTCCATCTAGTCCTTGATCTTGCAGGTTGTACACAGGATTTTCTGATCGAGGGAGTTTCTTATTTGCAGAAGACCTTCCCATCACTTGATGCTGATATTCCTGTAATGTAGCCATTCTTTCGGCCTGTTCAAAAAGATTCAGAGGGCCACAGTTTTTGCCTAAATTACACACCGATATCTGATCTTCAGCTTCTGAATTTGATCCTGAGCTGGATCTGATATCTTCATTTGCTTGGAAAACAAGAGATTCAGAAGAACTTTGTGATGAAATGACATCCTCCTCTGCTCTTCTATTTTGCTTGTCCATTGTAAATCTTCCTGTCATAACATTTCCTGCAGTGTATTGACACGATTCACTGGATGTTACAGAGCTGTGGTTGTACACTGGCTGTCTTATTGTGCTGTGATCATAAGTTATAGTGCCATCTGGACATGTTTCTTGAACCTCATTTTCTTCAACTGATGGGCTACCTCCATTTTGATAGCATGATTGTCTGATAATTGTCGATTTCAGGGGGAATTTGGCTGCAAGGCACATGAAGGCAGAGCTGCACAAGGGGAAAATATATATAGAGACCATCAGCTTATCTCATCTTGTTTGTCTCTTAAAAGTTCTATAAAAAAAATGTTGGCTTTACCTTGAAAGATGATCTGATACATTCTGTGTGAGAAACACTCCTACCACAGAGTCAACAACTGATCCTTTCCATTTGGAGAATCGTCTATCACCTGCAGAGGTTGAAATTTCCAACCAGGTTACATGTCCATGAATCCATGCATTCGGCGAGGTAAAGTAAAGCTTATTTGATTCTTTTTGGTCACTTTTGGAGTAAAATAAATCCCAATTTACAGTTGCAAGAAATAACACTAGAAAATTATTATGGTATTTACTGATTTAAGTCGCTTTATTAAAACTAAATAATTAGGCAGAATTAAGATGAAGTATACATAAAATCCTTTTAGGAATAAGAGTGATGGTAAAGTCACAATAGAGGATCATCTTCCAAATAATGTTGGTTCATGTATTAAGATTTGGTTGCAAATAAGAAACCGAGACTTGAAGAGGATGTGATGGATAGGATTAGGGTGATTAAAATAAACTGGAGAAGCACTCTAAGGATCATATATGATTGAATATATCTACGTGTTAAAAAGAAATTTTACGAACGGATACGGTACTAGCTATCTTTTATGATTCTAAGAGTTGGATTTTTCAATAATTAAATGACTATAAAATGAACTACAACNTTAAAGGAAGGATGATTTAGATGGGTGAGTCTTGGCTTACTGTTCACAAGAATGATGTTATTTGAGTTTAACAAATAGACTAAAGTCAACATGACATCTTGTTACAAAAGATTTAAGTACATTGGACCTTTCACGAGATTCACTTCATCAAAGGGAGTGGACAAAAAAGATTTACGTAGGCGGCACAAATTTATCGCAAATAATACCAAGCTTATTATTTTTGTTGTTCATTGTTATGGCTACAACACGTGACTGAGACACGTGATTATTTCCAGGTTTTGATCACTAAAGACAACCATTCTCTTTCTTTCTTCAAAATCCTATCTAAAAACCAATACGGGCACCATTGTGGTTTTGCACTCTCCGACTTAACCTATCCTCTCACCCTTCACACTCCTCAAATCACAATGATTTTCACATAATAAAACTTGTTACTTTGTGTAAACAAATAGCTGTATTTGTTATTGTTTACTTACTACAAAACTAATCATTAATTCCTAAGATTCCTATGATATATTTCACAGTATCATCTTCACATGCTTAAGAAAATAATAAAATTTGGACTTATTTAAGGTGTATTTAGAGTGCATTTACATTCAATCAAAAGATTAATATTATCTAACATGTCATGTAAAAATAATGTATGAAATAATATTGATATCTGGGATATGGCTAGCTTAAGCATGGTATCGGCGATGCCAACAATTTCATTGTCTGGGAGTAAATACCTTGAACAAGATGCATTCGTGCAATGAACGAGTCTACTCGTCCGCGGAATACTTTCCTCTCTTCTTCCCACCACTTTTCTTTATTCTTGTCAGTCGTTTCTGTGCTTTCGCTTCCTTCCTTACCCATCAAAAGATTCCATAGTCTATTTGTCTCTGGATCGAGATCCACTTTAGGTCGTGGCCGGCGTTTTTTAATTGGATCAAATTCTTCATATGGAACAACAGCACCATCTTGTTTATATGGAACAAGTGCACCTTGCTCCTCCCCAACAATTTCCTTTCCACTGCTGTTGATGCTCAGAGATTTTAAACTATCTATAATATCATCAACTGAAAATAAACGTCTGCCATCTATAAGTAAGCCTGCACAAAAAACAGAAAAACTGCTTAATTTTTTAAAGAACAACGTTAGGTTGATGCTAACAGAATAACTTGACGAATAGATGGGTTCGTATGATGTTTTTGGAGGAACCTTTGTAACCCCTTGTCTTGTTCTCTTTATGGATGACTTTCTCCATATTGAGTGCTTGGTTGAATGATTTCAGTCTAGCCGTCTGTTCCTTCACTGAAAGGTGAATAGAAGAATTTATTATTTCATTTCCTCGAATGATTTTATGGCCCCTTTGAGATGAAGACTCCTGACTCCATAGAATTGCAGCTAGGGAGTTTCCGCTTTGGGCTTTATTAGCTTGACAAGTGACCTTCTGCACCATTTGTTCTGCACGTGAATGTGCTCGAGATGAAGTAAGTTGCTGCTGAAATTCATGTTGAAAGTTTCCGGGGTTCATATACCGATCATGGACCTTGTTGGCTTCATTATTTGGCTTCCTGAAGGTGCTCATTCCTTCAAAGACAGAATATGGTAATCCACCATTCAGGTGCAAAGTAGAGCCGTTTGTGCCTCTTCCTTCAACTTGTCTTGAGCAATGTTCAACAGTTATGCCAGAAGGCATGCTTGACGAGGTTACATGAAATTTATTATCAACCTTCTTTCTCTTACTAGTTTCTAAACCATCTTGCAATAATTTGTTGCTCTCACTGGCATAATAGCCAGTCTTAGAAACTCTCTGGCACAATAGTTGAGAGCCCATCAGTGCAGAAATTTCTGGCTGTGTCAACTCAGTTTGGGAATATTCTCTCTTGGCTCCCCGCCTGTCAATGACATCCACCAAATCGTCCAGAAGTTGAGTCCCAGTCTGCAGCATTTGTTGCTGTCTTCCATCTACCTTTGTTTCATTGGTATGTGTTTGAATGGCAAACTGGGACAGTAGTACTCCACTGACTTGATGATCCACCTGACTGTACCAACTCGGGCTTCCGCTTTTGTTTATATTAGCATTTCGCATACTCAAACTCCTTGCTAAGACATTTAATGTATGATCCTTTGCTGTAGGTCGTGGTGCTGAAGATGGAAGTGGCAACGATAATTGCAGCGGGGTGTGATGTACAGAAGGGACAAAACTGTGTATATTCTCTGTTTGTTGTTTCATTGAAAATGATTTAGATTCTGCGTTGAATCCTGTATGCCCTTCTGCAGTGTAAGAATCTAAGTTCCAAGTGAATGGCATCTTTCTCTTTTCATTTATGTCTGCTTGGTTTCCAATTGCTCCATCCCAGCTTTGCTTTTCTGCTCCATTTTCCAAGTCAAAGTTTAACATTCTCCGGCATGATTTTTCTGCTGAGTTCACGTTAGAAACTCCAACCTCGTTCACTACACCAGCCAGTGGAGTTGTGGAGGCTTTGATGTCCTTTTTGCGCACATACTTCCTTTTTCCTGAAGGATTTCCATCAGGGGTATTATTGTTTGTAGCAGGCTTCGGCGTCCTTCTGGGTTTCCCTTCCACCACTACTTTTGGCCGGTGTTTTCTTCTTCTGGGTGTTTTTTGCTGTGGTGTCTTGTTCAGATCAATTCCTCCATGATTCCCATCATCGGATACGTTCTTTTCCTTGGGCAATTCCAATGTGGAAGTAGATTCGGCCACAGTGTTCTGCATTATTTGATTAGATTGTTTCTCTACAATTTCAGGTGGTTGAGATAAGACTACATGACTTCCATTATCAGAAATGCTATTTTCTTTTGGCAATTTCAATATAGCTGTATATTCGTCCACAATTTTCTGCAATAACTGACTAGATTGTTTCTCTGCAATTTTAGGTTGTTGAGAGAAGATTACATTTACTGGATCATTTTCTTGACTTGGGATTTTGTCTGTCAACCAATGTGGTGCTCCAGTGGCCTGGAAGTTCTTTGATTTGTTTTGCTGATCTGGCGTTACTGGCCCTAATTGGAAGAGCCTGACTGTACTTGTGGATGCACCAGCTTCTGTTCTTGGTGGTGGCAAGTTCAGATTACAATTGGGTCGGTAATTAACCAACCATCCATCTGTCAGCAAGCAGCATCATAATCATCAGACATGATAAAAAATTTAACAAAATATTATTTGTTCATATGAATGTTTACATGAAAATTTAACGATACTTGTCATTTTCAGATTGACACCTGTGGATATGGATTATATGTCAAGATCTGCAATAAATGATAATATGGAACAGGGATTTACATCATTTTCTTTTTCAAAATTGTTCGAAATAGAGTGATGTCACTGATTACGTGAAAGATACACATGAAACTGAAAAGTAAAGGGGTATACGTCCGCGATCACATGAAAATGAATCTAGTCCTTGGTGGATACACATGAAGATTGAAACATGGAACCCGTATTTTACAACTAGTAGATATACTGTTGATTATGTGAAATAGGATGCACAAAACATGGGAAGTAAAACCTAGGGGATTTAATGTTGATTGCGTGAAACAGGGATGCACAAAACACGGGAAGTAGAAGGATGTCATCAATCACATGTAAATAAACCTATTTTATTTTCAGTACACGCGAATTTTGAAATACGTTACTTTTCTATTCTCCTAGATGTAATACAGCAGTTTTATGAAAAACGCTGGTCGTGCAGTTGAAGTTTTGCTGAATGATTTGGTTCTCCTAAATACTAAAATTTGATGAAGTTTAATTATTCGAAATTGCATACAGAAGACATTTTAATAATTTAAAATTTCATAACAGTTATTTTTTTAATAGCAATGAGACTAATGACTTCATCTGTGTGTATCTTCAAGATGAATTAGGCAGCCATCAATAAAAACAAGTTAAATGCACTGAAATTGCAACTGTCAAAAATTTATCTGAAGAATAATTTACTTAACCTGTTGGTATTTGCTGTAGGCTGTAACCACAACCATCTTGATTTACATACAGAGTGTGGTTCTGCTGGAATGTAGAACTAGTATTTTTGTACCCTGTACGGTTTGTTAAGACTTGAGAATGTGGACTGGGGATAGTCTTGGCCATAACATAACTTCTGCTTGCTGTTTCATTTGTAGAGGGCTTATGCACAGCATTCTTCGTCCCCAGTAATTCAACTAATGTATTAACCTTCTGAGGAATATCATTACCTGAATGTTGTATATATGACCCAATATTTCTAGCATTTTGATTGAAGCTTTCGAAATTCTCAATCAGAGCAATATCTCTATTGCTATGTTGCCCTAGTTTCTGATGACCTAGGAGACCAGTTGGAGCGTAATTCTTAATATAGGAACCACCATTTCCAGTATTTTGATTGAAGCTTCTGAGCTCCTCAATTGGACCAAGATCTCGATTTATAAAATCCCCTTGATTCTGACCTATGAATCCAGGACGAGTGACATTCTGTTGAGCCCCATTACAGGTCTCGTCCTGTAAAAAGCCAGTGTAAATTCCAAGCAAATCCTGCCAATTTGTACTTCCCGGCTGCAATTCAGCAGGTAAGTGACTTGATCTCTGTAGAATTGGCTTTTCTGGTGTCAAAGGAATACAAGGATCCCCATTCTGAACGGCTCCCTTATCCCGGGGAATGGAAAATCCTCTCCCCAGGTTCATATCCTCAGAATTTCTTATAAACCCAATTCCAGTGTCCTGTGTGTATAACTAAACTCCAGTTTCTCTTAATTCTCGATACATAAACCTTTTGCTCCCAAACTCTGCAATCTGCACTCTACCTGGTGGACATTTGAAAGCAAAATTTTCACTAAAATAACATGAATTACACAAAATTTGTCAGATTTACATGAGAAAGAAAATTCATTTTTTGCAGTAAACAAAACGGAATGACATCCATGCATTTAATGCCAGCAAACTAAATAATCCCTAAAACCAAAACTTTCTCTCTCTACACACACACCCACCCACCCATATATGTATCTGTGTGTATCTTTATGCATGTGAATTCCCAAGTTTTACAGTCCCAGTTAATTCTCTTCACTTATTAGCAAATGCACCTCATAAAAAAGTACCAAAAATAATAAAAGGAAATGAAAACGGAAACAAAGAATTAAAAGCAGAAAATCAGAAAAAATCCAGAGGTGAATCAGAATGAATTGGAGGATTTAATTCCAAATTTAAATGAAGGAAATTGAAATGTACCCAGGTGAATAAAATTGCACAAAATCCTTCCAGAGATTCTCTCCTGTGATTCTCTTCGAAAATGCAATCACTCACAGATATGGGTTCTTTATACAGTCAAAATTATAACCTTTTAATTGAGATTAAAATGCATCACAAAAATGGAAAAAAAGTTAAAATTTATCAGGTATGTGAAACTCACCGATCTCTATATATAGCAGTTATCTATATAGCCGGAGGGTATAATCTTTGGAACCAGTCAATGCCGGAGAGCCAAGTCAGCTTCGTTATAACAGGAGAATTTTAGAGAGAGAAGAGGAGAGAGTTTTAGAGAGAGAGAAGGGGGGTAATAAACAAAGTGAACAGTAAGACAGTCTTTAATGGCTCAAATGAAATGGTGCATGGGTTAGGCAGGTTAGAATTTTTGCAATAAGGGCACTCTCACTATGCTCAATAATACAATCAAGCAGAAATTTACACCTATATTAAAGAATTTGTCTTTTATTTGAAGAATGAAAAAATAAATATTAAGGGTTTTTCATAATAAAATATTCCAATAATTGCTTATTGATATAGTGAATTAGTCGTTGAATTGCTGATCTCTGATTGACTACGATTATATAATTATAGTTTTGATATAGTGAATCGATGGTTGAATTGCTAACATCTGGTTTGCCTCATGTTTATGTAATTATATTTTCTTTTCATGATGAAATATTGGAATTGCTTTATATCTTATATTAGACTAAGTTGTGAAGATCGGTTGTTGATAGTATTGTTTAGCATTTGTAATTGGTGATTTCAGTTGTCAAATATTACAATAACTTTATATTGTGTATCTGGTTGAGTGGGATAATCCGCGATTGACATTGTAGTTTACATTATCATTCATATTCTAGGATTTGTTTTTGTGGTAAAATTATTGCAATAATAGATTTATATTGTTTATCAGTTTGAGTTGTAAGGGTTTGTTGACGGCATCTTTCGGGTTCTATAGTAGTGAATGTCTATTCTTATTGAAATTGTTGAATATTTTGATTATCTTGACAGTAAATAGAATATTTGAGACCCAAAATCTTTCACAGTCAAACTTAATAACTCGTTCAAGGCAATATACATATTTAGTTTATAAAATTTTGGATTTGATATATTGGATGAAAAAAGAATAAGTTCCGTTTTTTTGTTAGTAGAGAACTAATCGTGTTGTTATTAATAATTAATAATATTGTACTCGATGTTTGGGATATGTTCTTTATATAGCGTATCGGTTCTGTGTGAAGATTTGTTGTCAATGTTAAATTCTGAAATGAGTAAACAATTCAATTATTCAGCAGAAACAAAATTTTGATGTTATATTGTTTTCATAGTCAACGAACTTACTCTTTATAGTCTAGATTTGTTAATAGTATTGTCTTTGTTTTGTAGGATAAGTATGCACTTAATAAAGGGTATACTGCAAATTTGTTGTTCCATAATCGTCAATAGAGATGGCAACGAGGCGGGTCGAGACAACCTCCTCCACCCTCCTCCCCCAGGCAATTTCCCGTCTCGTCCTCGCCCTGTTACCCATTCAAGACGGGGTGGGACGGGGCCCTTGCCCCATTTACTATCCTGTTTAATTTTTTTTTTAGTTATTGATAATTCATTTTATTGTCCTCATTCATTAAAGTGACATAATCATATATTTTTTATTTTTTTAAAAAAATTAAATTATTCAAATATATTTGGTAAACTAAGACTTTTATTAATTGTCATAATTTTTTAGATAATCTTAATTGCCATTTTCTATTAGAA